>JAODTR010021032.1:0-24576 GCA_025399935.1 Amblyopsis rosae
GTCCCTTGCTGAAGCTGCTGCCCCCGCGACCCGACTCCGGATAAGCGGATGAAGATGGATGGATGGATGGATGTAAACAAGTATCAGCCCTCTATTTTCCTGCACTTGATGTTGTATTTCATGGGCAATATAAGCCCAAACGAAAACCAAAATGGCGCCAGCTTTATTTGCATGACAAATATTAGCAAATTAGAGAAGATTTTAATACAGATGCTTCCACTATTTTTTAATAAATTCAATGATAAATGTTTATTTTTCTGCATTTTAATTGAACTTGATTTGCCCTATGCTGCCTTACATTGTCATGAATATTATGCAGTATAGCACAAATATACTGTATATATTATGTTTATTTTACTCTCCCCTTGAGAGAGAGAGAGAGATCTATTATTAAACACAGGGGCAGAAAAGGGCCCCTTTCACACTTTGGATAATGGCTCATTTATTCCTAGCACTTGACGAAACTCATAACCGAAAGCAACGGAACAAATAAGTATTTTTTTAGTGGAACGATGCAAAATGAATACTTCATTAATACTTAAAGCAAATATGTTTGTGCCCCAGTTATGCCGGGGTCAGTGATATACTTCTGCCCACTCCTCAGTTTCCCCCCCACAACGCTGCCTTAGTCATAACTTCCATAAGAGGCATCCCCCCGGATGCAAAGGTGTGACTGGAGACAGGGTGTAAATGAATGTGTGCTTGACGGTGAAGCCGCCCTATACAGTATCTCCCAGTAGGACTACACTACCTTGGTTGGTGCTGGCGTCACCAGTCCTTTGTACGAGTGACGTCCCTGTTAATCAGCGGCCGTGGCAACAGAGGCGCGGCTAGAGGACTTTGCGGTGCCGCTTCAGCGTCTCGACAGAGGGCGAGAGAACGGAGGTGCAAGGACTCTGTGGTAACGTGGAGCGGAGAGGAGAGAACAGGAAGCGGTGGGGGCTGTAGAGAGGCTTCCATGCAGAGATGGAGGCTCGTGTGAACGGCTAATGATGAGCCGAGTCATCCTGCATTCAGGATAGAGTGGCGGGTGCTAGGTAGCACCCCTCATGATGAGCGCTGACGTGTGAATGTCTCCTGTTGGCAAGCTGTTTCCACACCTGTGAATGTGGTGTGTGCACCAGCTCGCCATTTGTTTGTATGTGAGTGTGTGTGTGTTGTGTGCTGTATGTATGTGTCGGGAAACTTGCTAATTTTGTCAGGCCTACTTTGCACTGTAAAATTACAACCACAGCGTAACTACACACTGACTAGCTTGATGAATATTACCCAAAATGCAGCACATTTTCGTTTCGTGTGTCCTCCTCAGTGCTGCAGCATTGCTTTCCCAGACTCCTGGTGCGTTTCCTCGCCGGTGCGTCGAGGTCCAATTAAATCCTTCATTCATTTTCTGCTTACCTCCGCGTCGCCGGATGCAAATTGATCCTTTCCTTTCTACACTTTTTAATCACCCTCAACCGTTAGAAAAACAATGGCTCCCGTTAGATAGGACTGTTTGTCTTCACTACGTAGAAATCAATCGGTCGCGGCTTCTACTGCACTGTCCGTTTCCAGTGTGGAGGTGCAATATCTGATCGCTTTGAAAAGCTCTGACCTTCTGTTATTGCATTATTCCTTCTGTGGGAATGGTGTGGCTTGCACCTATTAAGGTCTGTTGGAAGAAATGTACACATACACACGCAGAAAAATGTGCAATGCAAACTGTCCTTGATAACTCAGAAGGTGGCTTTCTTGCTCGTCCGCAGTTTCCTTTCACTCTCGCATTTAAACGCAGTTGTAAGTGGCTGTTTCAGAATCACAGGGATTTTAGAGGTTCATATAAAAAGCTGAATGCACTAGATGTGCAATAACCAACATGGTAAAATTGGCAATTTAACAGACGTGCTGAGGTGAACACTACTTGAATTCTGGCAAATGTACACAAAAAGTCTCAGATTAGGCGCAAGGGAAACACATAGAAGCTGTTCCAACATTTGTTTAATTTGACCCGCTAAAAGGATGGGGTAGGTAATTCAGTTAGTTTAGTCCCCTCCCCCTAATACACAGAGGAATACCGTACATACACTTAATGTTGCTTTGGAGAAAATCCTATGTTTCATACTATTTAGTTTAATACTAATGATCAACAATAGTGACCTGTAATTAAGAATTTTAGTTAAACCTGTAGTATATCTGCTACTGTGGGTCAAATCTTGCACCAACAGGGAATTACGTGTTGGCATCTCTTGTGGTCCCGACCCATTTCAATGTTATTACTGTTGTCCTTGTATATCCATGAGGTGACCTTGAATATAGCTAACTAGAAAGTGATGACGTATTCCAGCAGGGCCTGTATTTACTGCACCAATGCATAGATCAGTTGAACCGCTTTTCCAACCACCATAGGCACATATTTACTGGTGGATGGCAAGAGAGCTGCAATTTCGCCTTCATCTGAATAATTGTTGCTCATATAATCAGACTTCGGAGCTCCATAACATTACCTTAATAAATTGTTCAGGTCATCTGAGTAAATGACTTACTGTCCAGGGTGCAACATTTACCAGGAGTAACATTTATATTGCTAAATTGAGCTAAACATTATATTAATTACATTTTTATCACACATTCTTAATTGTATGCAAACAAAACATCACAACCTGATTATTGCTATGATATAAATTATGTATTTTTGACTCCAGGCCAAGATATTCTAACTTTCATCATTCTCACAGATATTAACGGAGTCAGTGATAATCAGTTACCAGCATAAATCTACCAGCAGTTTTTAACTGACAAATAATGTTGACCTTAGCGCAAGAGCTGTCATGCTGTTGTTACCTGTGAGTCATCGTGAGGTGAAATTGCTATGGGAACGTGAATGTTTTGGGTTTGGCATTGAGCTGCGGAACATAAAATAAATAAATAAATAAATAAATAAAGGAAAATAAAGAAAGAAAGACGTGGTGTCACCTTGTCACTCTCGGGCACTGCGCCAAACTTGTGGTGGTGGTGGTGGTGGTGGGGGGGGGGGGGTGTGACGAGCAGCGTTGTTGGCTAAGTGGGGGTGCTTTGAGTGCCGTGGTGATGAATCACCGTGCCACTCACCTTCTCCCATCACCCCCTTCACTAACACAGTAATTATCGGCCTGCGGAGGGTGGGACATCTGCAGCAACACCAGAGAAGCAATTATTTGCATGTGTGGTAAAGAGAAGAGTGAGTCAGCGCTCTCAAGGAGGGACGCAAGGTGGGTGATTATAGCAACAACAACAACACAGGAAACATTAAGGGGGGAATCTGCAGTCACGTTGGCTGATGTTTATTGTGATTGCACACCTAATATCAAGCACTGCTCCAACGGTATCATGTAAGGGAAGGAGTTGCCTCATGCCCTCAAGTACCTAGAATAGCGCCCCCCCACCCCCGCTCCCCCATCCTTCCCCTCCTCCCTTCACTGGCGGGGTGGCTTACGGTATATTTGTCAAATACACAGAGCAGCAGCAGCCATGTCAGCTAATGAAATGCTTGGTCATATTGCAGGCTTGACTGCACAGGACAAATGCAAAACAATATATGTGGTCGAAAATTAAAGATAAATCATGTAGAATATAAAAAAACAATAGAACATAGGGGCAAAATACGTGGTCGAAAAGTAAATATACATACATGTAGAATATAAAAATACAATAGAACATAGGGGCAAAATATGTGGTCGAAAAGTAAATATACATACATGTAGAATATAAAAAAACAATAGAACATAGGGGCAAAATACGTGGTCGAAAAGTAAATATACATACATGTAGACTATAAAAAAACAATAGAACATAGGGGCAAAATACGTGGTCGAAAAGTAAATATACATACATGTAGACTATAAAAAAACAATAGAACATAGAGTCAAAGGTTATTCAGGATGCAGGTGTGCCCTGATGAAGGCAGTGACAGGCCTGTCACAGGCAGTAGAAGTGTGCTGGCACTCTTCACTCTGGCGGCGGGGGAGAGGTTGGTAAGATATGCGTGATAGTGATGTTAGTTGATGCTCGCTGGTGCTTCAGGGCTCTTCCTGACACATTTTACTTGACGTTCTGCTACTAGCTTGTGAAGTGGCTAATGCGGTACGTACGATGGTACTGTACAACTGCTGTCACTTTGTACAACCTCCGCTTTCACTTTAAACAATCTTTTATTTCGATACACTTTACACAAAGTATAATACTAGGTTTCTTTATTTACGGCATTTATTGTTAAAGGGCCACTCAGCAATAAGGGGCAAGAGGGGCACCATTTACTGACAAACCAGAACAACAATATTGTTGTACCACTGGTTTCAGCCACAAGGACAAGTCCAGACACAAAGTGAAGAGTGTACCTTAAAGGGTTAAGTGCTGGTTAAACCTCCTGCATATTCTCTCTGACTGACGGTAATGGGTGGTGTTTGGACACTGATAGAGTGGGAGTCAAACTTCTCTCTCTCTGCTGGTCAACCTCCTGCAAGGTCCCTGATCTCCAGCACTAATTAATAACCTGAGGCGCTCACCCACCTCTCGGGACTGCAAGACCCCACATCCAATCAGGGCTGGCAGAGGGTGTGCATGTGTGGTTGTGCACGTGCGTGTGCGCACGTGTGTATGCGTGTGTGTGTGTGTGTGTGTGTGTGTGTATGTGTCAGACTGCAGAGCACCCCATTTGATCAGAATCCATCTCTGGATTTGGTTGGCCCATTGTGATTGGGCCATTCAGATTAGCTCATTCTGATTGGCCCATTGTGATTGGCCCATTGTCTTATTCCTGAGTTTTTTTAACACCATTCCAACTCAGGTGGAATGATATGAAACTGCTTTTCACATTTTCTGATACAGTATAGCCTATATACAGTAGTAAATCTTGAACACAGTTGAAACATGTATATTTATAAATTATATTAAAGCTTGCGACCCATGGGGGATCCTAACCCACACTTTGAAAACCACTTATTTAATGCTCTTTGGGATGACATTTCTCATATTGCTTCACATTTTCTACTTAATGGATGCACAAAAATCCATAATGTTACTGTATATTATGACAAGCAGGGTGATTGGATTCCTGTGTTCCTGGGAAAACGGAACTGCCTTAAAGCTGCGGTAGGTTGGGTTTATGAATTTATACTTTATTTGAATTCGAAATAAATCCATGTGTCAGGCGAAAATGCATAAGTCCGATGACATTTCCCAAATGTTTGCAACATTGATAGTGCAGACTGTATTTACATTGCCATTAAACAGTTGCTTGATATAAGCAAAGTGACTAACTCTTAGTGTCAATGCACAGGAGTGATTGAGTCCTGAATTCTGCTGAATTTCTCTTCTGTTCGTCTCATTTGTGTACCTGGGGAAAGGGATTACTTTGCTGAATGCATGAAAACTGTCAATTCATAAATCCCATCTACAGCCACTTCAATGTTCTCACGACACCGCTGGAGGGATACACGGATCACTGCAGCTTGAATGGTAATATGAAGTTGATCTCTCAAATATGCAAAAGCAAAAGTCTTGTGAGAAAAAGATGGCAGAGGAATAAAACTGTGAAGTCAGGAGTGTGAAAGGCGGCAAATTCTCACGGCCTCTCATTTCGTCTGGCTCGTGCCGTCTCGCGCAAACGCAGGTGCGCGTGACAAGGTTAAGAGAAGCTGGTAAACGTGACAGCATTACGCGATCGTGCACCAAGCTAATGTGCGCCCTGCGGTAATGGAGCCTCCATGTGAGAAGAGACACTTTACACCACAAGCATTGTCTTGGCGCTGCAATCTGTCGCCTCGGTGCTCCGCGCGTGTGGACTCAAGAACAAAGATACCCTGAGGAGACGCAGAGATTTTCCGCCAGAGCCGAATGTGTGTCCAGGAGTTCCTTTTTACCTTGCGCTCAGTGTGGGAAAAGTATCCACATCGGCCTGTGTAAAAATGACCTCTTCAAGCTTAGTGAACTCATAGGTGAATCTGCATAGAGTAAACACACTTGAGGAGCCAATAAAATAAAATACAAATACAAAGGGAGGCTGCATGGTGTATTGCAGTATGGTAACATATGGGCATCAGAATGCATTTTAGAAATATGTTAGCTAAGCTACTGTATATAGCTAGCTGCTTAGCCAACTGTCATTTCTGCAGATTGTTAGAGGAGCTCCTCCAAAGGGCCTCTGGGCACACTGTCAAACAAACATAGGCGCAGGTTATGGAGAGCCACCGCAATGCCCGCTATTACTTATTGCATCCCTGTGAACTCTGGTAGCCCTCCGCCAACTGCTACTGAAGGAGGACCTCGCTCTAAATGGTGTGTGTGTGTGTGTGTGTGTGCGCGTGTGTGTGTGCGTGTGCGCATGTGTGCGGTAAGGGGGATGTGGTGTGAATGGAAGAGCTGAGGGAGCCAACAGCAATAACCTCATCTTATAACCCACTCTGTTAAGCCATCAGTCTTTCTGACCCTCATAATTAGCACACAAAGCACAGCAATGGAAACAGCCAGCTTCAATTGGTCCCTGCGAGACCGCGGTGTCAGCCTACAAATAAGATATTGCCTTATAGACAGTATTTTGCCCAAACCAGGGAATGGATTTGTCTCTTGGCAGACAGCGTATATTTCTTCCAGTATGCACCTGCGGTTCAAAGCCTAAAAGTAGTTGGAACTGTGCAGACAGGGAGGGAATTCTTCCATTGAGAGAGAGATGCCTCACACAGCACAGTCACAGGTACTACTCACAATCAGAGGTACACACAGTGTATACAGTAAGTGAGACATGAAACAGCACTTTAGGGCAGGTTGGCGGCAATTAGGGAAACAACATGACCACGGTCTCTCGTTTTTCTAATTGGCTAAATCTGTACTAATTCTGTGCTATTAGGGTGGAAAATGAGCACAGAGCTCGGGGGCAGACCTTTCCTCCTTGTAAGGACATGCTCACCAGAGCGTGTGCGCAAACACACACAAAACACACAAACACACACATACACACACAGTACCAACCCTGGGGGGCCATCCTGAGGAGGCCATCCTGGTGAAGTAATTGAATAACTAACCACACCTCACTATTTGGCTGACTCCAGCTGATTTGATAGACAGATATAATGCTTAGACAGCATAGGCTTTCAGGCTGACAAACAGGCAAAAAGTAAGCTGTGAAAGGGACAGGGGACACCAAACACTTAGCTTGTCTACCTAAGGGCGTGTTAACACTGGGAGGTAGACATGCTAGCTGCCAGACTGTGAGATGCTATTATCTTGCAGATGACTCAAATGCTCCTCAGGCACTCCCAATTATCATTATCATAGTTTGATGATGACTTAAATATGTTGTGGAAAATAGTGAAAGGCTATTCCCATCCCCCTGAGCTGGGAATATAGTTGTGTTTTCTTGACTGCAACTTCACATTTTTTCATTGTTGTTTTTGTTTTTCACGAATAGAAACAGGAAGTGCACGGCAGCTCAGAGGAAGCGAATTACTTATTCATCAGGTTTTCAGGTTGGAGTGGAGGCCTGGATTCTCTGGGATGATAAATGTCACTGAGTGCCCAGGTGTGTGTGTGTGTGTGTGTTGGGGGGGGGGGTTAAATAATAAAACAGCCAGTGAGAAACAATGGAGGGACTAAGATTCATTGTCTGAGCCTTAAAAAACCACACCAAACCACAGGTGGGTGTTTACTTCATGTCTATGTGTGTGTGTGCCAATATTTATGCCTGGACGAGGCCTTTAGTAGCAAACGATACCTATCGCTTGTGTTTTTAGCGTTTGACCAGTGCTGTGGTACAACACAATATGGGAATGACGCCAGTGCATTTGGACAATAAATAAATATACAAGAGAGAGAAGAACCCCCCACACGCACACACACTGTACACACACACACACGTACACACACGCACACACACGCACACACGCACAGCGGCTGCTGTGTAGGAACACCATTAAGGCTAAGCGAGGGCCTGGGGTCCACTCAAAATTTCCACTCCTACTCAGGCTGCGCTGTGCCCATTCCCCATCGGCACATACACACACACACACACGTGCAGTGCATCCATTCACGTGCGTGCACACACACAAACACAGCATTGCACATGCACCTATGCACAAACTCCCTCGCACACCCACACGCTTTACACACCGTCTCGCAACCTCAACCTCTGCTTGGAGTGTGTGTTGCAGCTCCGTTCCATCTGAGCGCTCTCCCAGCGCTGAGCCGAGCAGACTGAAGGAAACGCTTCATTTAAATGTACATAATTTGCTCTCGGTGGCTCCCTCGGTCTTCGCTGTTCCCCTGCGGTGCCACACAGAAACAGCCCCAGAGAACCAGAAAGAGTTTTTTCCTACTATTTTTTCTGGGATGGACCCAGTGGCCTGGAGAAAACCACTGGTTAGTAAAAATCTGATGGAGGGCGGTTGATTCAGGTACACTGGATATTTATCCCCAGGGGACGTTAATGACGGCACGTGTTTTATGCTGCTTTCAAGACGACAGTAAACTCTGTAAACCCAACCTGAGAACTTCTGACTTTTGGAAAACATGCGTTCACATTGTTAACTTGGAAAACTACACTGATGCATGACATGTACCATAATGCATGCATGCACACACATGCACACATAAACAGTAACAACCCAACAAATTGGAGTTATGGTGGACAGGATTTTGGGAGTCTGGAACAGATAAAAATGCAGAGGAGACAGACAAGGTCTTGCCCTTTGTCAAAGTCAACGTTTGCCCTTTAACAGTTTAAGTGGCAGCTGTCCTCCTTGCCTTGTTGCAAGCATGTTGTTGGAGCGTGCTGAATGTGCAGCATGTTGGATTTAACGGAAAGCATCAGAACATCTGTCTGTTTACTTGTTTGGGTGTGTGTGACAGGTTTCAGAAGGCCAGGTTTATGAAGGCGTTCTATGGACACTAACAATGACCCTCATTAGCCCAGCAAGCAGAGAAATGTGGATCATCGGACAGAAATTCAACAGCTTAGGGCAATTTCTTCAAGAGGGTAAAAAAAAACTAAATAAATCCTCATAATTGCGTGTATTTAGACAGTTTACTTCAAGTGGGCTAATTAGCAAACAGCTAGAAGGACATGGTTCTGCTGTCTTTCTGACATGACCCACATTTAATTGTGATTTAAGTATAAACATTTCACACCTCAAACTGTAGGCTCTGATATGTTTACAAACCTTTCAAATGTATTTCGTTAGTACATTAATTTCTTAAAGTTATTTGTGTGTTAATTGTAATAATTATTAATTAATAAATTAATGAATTAATGAATAATTAATTTAATATCTTTATATTACTTTAGTTTTAGCATATTGCATATTAATATAACAAAAATTCTAATAGTGTTGACAGACTCAAATGCCTTCATTTGTAAACCAAACACCTATTTCACCTCACTAATGACCTTGATAATTGTTTTTGGCTTATTTGAATATAAATATCAGCCCATACGTAAGTGACAGCTAAAGACATTTTCTGATGTTGATGTTGTGACAGCTGCAATAGATGCAGTCGTCATTAGTCCTAAATTTTAATATTGCAACAGCTCATAATTATTGTGTAAATCCATTTATCTGCTACTTTTTTAAGGCAGTCAGTAAATGTGGTTCAACAATAGAATCAACAAATCTATTTTTGACATTAAGTAAAAAAAATTGCTAATATATATACTCTAATTTGGGTAATTAAAAATGATGTTACATTAACATTAAATTCAGGGGTTGAATATGGTCCATTACCCTAGAGTTCAGGAAACCATTTATTCTTTTTAATAAATCCTAATATATTTCTGACTTAACACTCACTTTTTAAAGATTTTTCAACGTTTTATTTGACAGACCAACCCTTTCTGCAAAGAAAGTCCATGTATAAATATACAAACCAGCCACCTGTACATAGCACATTAAACATTGTATACATACATCAGCACTAATGATATTAAGCAGAGATCAGAGTCAGGGGACACATACTGTATTGTGCATTAGCCTACTGTATGAACACAAGTATGGATAACTAATGAGGATTCATTACCTGTGCGTGATCCCAGTGCAATTCAGCCTGCCCTCCAGCCCTGAGAAATATGCCTGCTTTCTCTGTAAAGATGATACAGTGGGCTGGGTATAATACTACTGCAGTCAACTGAGACACCTTTTATTTGTATATTTTTTTTGCTACTTATGGGGTTGAAAGGGGTAAAAAAGTTATTAAAGTGTGTTGCATTGGCCGGAAGTATGTACTGTTTAAATGTTTTGTATTTGGGCAAATACAACCTGTAAACAACTCTTCTGCACTTAGCAGTCATTTAAATGTACAGTATGTTCATGTCTAAGATGCTACCAAAAACAACAGGATTATATTGTTTGGTATCCCTTTTTGCAAAACTTTATGTATGGACCTTTAATATATCAATTTTGTATATTTATTTTATCAGCAGCTTTCTTGTCCTAGTATTTCATGTAAACTTTCACTGAGCAAAATGTAATATACCAATAGGTGTTATTGGCTATTTTCCTTCTGCATTTGGTATACAGACACAGATGCAGTCTTTCTTTAAAATATTTTTATAAGGTGCGTTTATTTACAGGTACACAAACTACAGGCTCAATTAGCCACACTAGATATTCTGGCCTTTTGCTGAAACACTTTTCAGCTCATGCCAAACTTTGCTGGCTGCCATGGCTACGGGTGACACTCTGACATTTTCAGTTGGAGGCATTGTTCACCTACCCCTCAAACCCCACCCCCACTCCCTGCACGCGCATGCACACACACAAACACAGACACCCCTCTCCGGTATATCTGACCTTTGAGCTGGGACAGAGGTGTAGAAGCCTGCCATTTAGCTCAAGGGCCCATTGGTGGTAGCCTGGTGTAACCAGACCATATTCACTTTGTGAATAGGTCTGGCCACGCTCCATTGGGAAGTGCTCACAGTTGAATCCTCCTACTTGGCGTAGACCTCTTGTTAATTCTGTGTGTGTGTGTGTGTGTGTGTGTGTGTGTGTGTGTGTGCGTATGTGTGTGTGTGTGCGTGAGTCTCCCACTTTAGAGACAATAACTCCTCAAAGCATCCTTGCAATGATTCAACCTTCCTCTGTGATCTGCAGAGGTACTTTTTATTTGAAAGCCAGAGAGAGGGTGGGGGATATCTTGGTTGTTTTGCATGGATTCTCTCTTGGGCATTTTTTGCTTTACTCCCTAAGCAGCCTCCTCAGTTCATCTTCCCATGAAACCATGCCTAACTCCCAGCCAGTTCTCAAGTTGGGTTGACGATATATCATTCTGATTGTTTGAAATTCATACTTACAGCATAAGTTTGTGAATTCATACAACACAAGTGAAGAATCCACCACAACACCCTAAAGTCTATCTAAATCACATACAGTAACAATTCAATTGGAACATCGTAAATTCACTATATACTGTAGACTATTCAATTATATACAGATCCCTCAAAGAATAGGAAAGTAAAAATGTAAATTTAGATGAATAAACTGGATATATGCTACAACTGATACACATTATTAAAATGTTAAATTTATCCTGATATATTAGTAATTAAAACCCATCTTGATTAAAAAGCATGAAAATCATGATTGCACTTGATATTGGTTACATATGTTATTTTTCCAGATATGATTTCACTAGTTTTCATTGCCTGAGATTTCCAAATTTTCTTTCATTAATATATAATCATAATATTGTGATAATAATTTATACTTAAAAAAGCAGCAAAGGTAATAAAGGTAATGTGACACAAAATCTGAAATGTACCTTTTGATAATATTAAATTGTCTTGTGTTAGATGTAAATGAATGATCGATGGTGGGAAAGCAGCACAGGAAAAGACTTACAGTATACTGGGCATGAGCATGGCTCCAGGAGGGAGCTCCAGAGTGAGAGAAAGAAGGGATAAAGAAAGAGGAGAGAAATATGGAAGAAGAAGTAGGTGTAGTGAACATACATGTATGTTTCTCTTGTCATCCCTGAATCCTCGTTGGTCAGAACCGTTTTGGTGAGCTTGTTGGCGAGCAGCCCACAATGCCCCTCCCAGACAGTGTTCCGCAGTGACGCGTGTCTGTATGTGTTAATCACAGATGTCTGTTGTTTCCCCCCCACCCCCACCCCCAACCCCTGGCCTGTTCCGGGCTCCCCGCAGCTTTCTCCCCTTGCCTTCCTGCCTGGAGCGCTGGCAGCCCAGGTGACACCAGGCGGCTCACGCATCCTGCCATGCATCCATCAGGCCCCTAGCAGCGGGAGATAACAAACCGAGGTATATTTGGGGACTGTTAGACAGCCGGCAGCCTGCGCACATATACGTTATGCAAGAGTCTGACTGGGAACTTGTTGTTTTATTATTGATAGAGAAGCACAGATTATAACGAGGGCGTAATTGCTCATGCCCGGTATCGGGAGGCATTTCATGTTCTGCCACCCTCTTGAAGACGGGCTTGCGGTTGTCTTGTGTTTTATTTATTCTAACCGTGTTGTGTTTCCTCACTTGTCAAAAGGAAGCCGTATCTGCATGCTAATATCAGTGAGATACAGAGTGCTGGTGTTTCCAGCACACTGTAGGAGTAGCGTGGAGGCTAATACCTCCTCTTTGACACAAGCTCCCTATACAGTGCTGAGCACATCCACCTCTCCACCGCTTCCTGCCGAACGCGCATGCATACTGTACACACACACACACACACACACACACACGCTGCAATTAGAGTCATATGGTCTCAGCTTACTGCCACCCACGTCTCAAAGCAATGAGGTCATTTAAAGATGATGAAAACAACTTCTTCCATTTTTATAAGATGTCCATTTCAGCCTTCGCCATTCCCCCAAACATCCATATGTATTCTATTCTAATGCCTATTATTGTTGTCTATAGTTTTTTTTCTTCCCCATCTGCTCTGTTTCTTGATTGAAGCTAGTATATGTTATATGCTTTGTCTGATAATTAATAAAGTATGCATATTTACAGATTCAGTCTTGTGGAATTATGGCACAGAGGGGGAAAAAATGTTTCACATTGAACAATGAAATATAACACAAGGAGAGCATAAAACAATTTATATGAATCTATGTTAATGAATATGTTGGAATTCAAAGCACAATGTTTCTTGTGAGTTTAATCATCTTGACGTTGGTTTACCTCAATGGCTATGCAGAGAATGCAACGTTGTGCACTTGAGAAGCATGTGGAGCTTGTTTAAAGTACAGTATACTAGCTACTGATTTGATAAGGGTAGTAGGAATTATTTGTCCTAACCATAGCTATAATTTTGACTATGTAGATTTACAGTACATTGTATGAAACAAACAAAACAAATGTGAACAAAGTTTGTTGATTCCGCTTCAACTGACTATTTTAGACTTTATATTTTGGCAAGCTAGAAAACCATTGAACAATATGCCAGCCTTATTGACATAGTGGTAACCTGCCAATTTTAGTTGTATAATATCAAGACCTCATTTGTATTATAAAATATGTAAGCATGTGAGTCATAGAGCAGATGACAGGGGGGAATGAAAATATCTTTCACAAATGTGGTAGTATTCCTATTTAACAAGACCCTAGTGAGATAACTTTAATTACCTGGCATCTGTTTTTGATAAATTAATTAAACTCCAGCTTTTACTTGGCAAGATGAAGAAGCGAAAACTGTGCCAATTATTATCACTCATGCCTCCACTCTAAAACCCTTTGCAGTGACTGTACATCAAAATACTTCTGGTGTTATACAGTCCGTATGTACCTCTATACTGTGTTCTTCTAAATGCCTAATACAAGTATATGTAGCCTAGCAACTTCTGTAACATAGCCCAGTGTTAGAGGTGAACACTGATACTGTGTATAGGATTACACTAATTAAAATTAAGATATGGTTTCTCTTTCTCTGTGTGGCAACATTAAAATGCCATTAATATGGCAAGTTCTTCCTTCTAGCTGGGACCAGATTTGGTCTTTGTTAAAAGTGTTCCATATTTTTAGCCCTCTAATGGTTTGGACGTCTTTGGCAACACACCCGGGAGACGGCACTTTAAAATGGCAATATTGTTCTCAGCCTGTTTTGACGGGGGAACAGGGGGCTGTAGGATGTTTCCTTGTGCTTTTTCATCTGCCTCTTTCACAGAATTCTCCAGAGAATGTATGTTTTGTACCTCTGTATTCACTGCTCCACACCCCAACCTTCCACAAGCCACCACATTGTACGGTATGTCATTCTTCAGCCTGCCAGAGCCAATATTGGCTGTGACCAGCTGTAAAAGAAGAGAGATGAGCGTGGAGGCTGCAGAGGCATGCACAGCGAAGGCAGAGAAAGATGCTAGCTATGAAGGTTAGAGGTGTGAAAGGTTCTTTGAGTGAACTCTGTTGTGCTGTGGCCGTGAACATGGCAACATTATGTGAGTGCAAACACTGCACAGTGAAGAGGAGTAGCAGGATTGTGCTAGCATGCAAACCCGGCAGCCGCTAGCCCTCGCCGTCACAGCTGCTGCCTGGGTGTGTTGCCTTTAAGGGAGTGACTGTACAGTACACCTGGCCTGGCAGCTTCACAGCATCCGGGGCTGACTGCTCGCGACCCAAAAGTGACGCGGGGAATAATCGGTGGCAGGAGGTGGAAGCGAAGCGTGCTTGACTGTGCTAATGTGGGACGCCGCTTGCGTGCTCGTGTATCCATTGTACTGTGCAAGTGTGTGTGTGTGTGTACAGGAGGACCTCCATGGGCATTCAGGAGGAGGCAGTCTACTAACAGCTGTCTCCTTTCTTAACCTTTGTGTTCGTCATACCAAGTTAAAGGCTGGCCACAGTGAGCAGCAACTATTGCATAAACAGGAAGGTCATATGTAAACAGGAAGCAGAAAGGTCAGATGTAAACAGGAAGTGAAGCAGAAAGGTCATATGTAAACAGGAAGTGAAAGCAGAAAGGTCAGATGTAAACAGGAAGCTATTTACAATCTTGTAAGGTTGTCTCTCGCACCAGCCTGGAAAGCCTGTCAATTTGTAGAGCAAGCAGAGCAAGCCCCCCCGCCCCCCTCCCCACACTATGATGTTTACTGTAGATCAGTGCATTGTATCTTCTGCATGGACCATTAGCATAGCAGCATAATGTGTTAACTCGCCACTAACATGGCCCTTTGGTATCACGCTAGGGAGAAACAAATGAAATGATACAGAGGGCAGTGACTGCTTCCTTAAAGAGCCAAGCAGAGCGGACCAACATAGCAGCTCGTGTCACATTTCATTTTCCCCAGGTCTGAGGACTGTCCAGCCTGCAATCCCAGCCATCTCAAGCCCCCTTCTCTAGCTGCATACCCGCTAATCTCTCCCGACACCCCGCACAGCGCCGAAAGGAACTTCTCTCTTGCCCGAAAGCAATCCCACCATCTTCCCTCTCCTCCCCAAATCTGTATTAGCGCTCTTCTCCTTCCGTCACTCCTCCTTATACAACGCTTTGCTCCGTCTCTTTGTATGTATGTCTTTCCGGTGTTGTCTATCTGTGGCTCCATTCGCTTCTCTCTCGTCTCCATCTGTCTCTGTCAAGCCACATTCTGCATCCCCTTTATCTACCACCATTCCCTCCTCTCTCCACCTTTCTCTAGGCAAATAATTTCTCCATTGATGTGTATCTGTAAATAGCCACTGTGAACAACAATGGAGTGGGATAGTCTATCTCTCCTCTTAGGACTTTTTGGCATTCAGAGAGTCCATTATATTTGCCGCACCGCCGGTAGACATTGCCCAAGTAGAAATCATTTATCTGAGATCACACCTTCTCCTGACAGAGGGAATCACATCCTGATCTCATTGGGATGAGAGAAAGAGCATAAACGAATGCACAACCCTGATATCGATCAGCATTTTATAGGTTTGACTGGTCAGAGAGGAGAAGGGTTGGGGAATTGTTGATAAGGTCGTTTCAGTGCTAGCACTGAGACGTAATTGGTAAAGTTGTTATGCTTAAAATAAACCAGGAATTTTAAATCCTGTTTCTTCTCTCAGAGCGACTGAGATCCTTCAGGTATGTGTAATACAGTAATTCTCATGAGACAAATTACTCAAAAAATCCCATTTATTATTTAAATTTATTCAACATTTCCAAAAGATAAAATAAGATCGACAAACATAGCATAGTTTTAATTTAAAAGCTGTTTGTTTTTCGTATCGTATCTATAGACATCCCCGTCTTACAGAGCACAATGCCATTGGCTGAGTAAAATATCCGTCATTGGCTGTAGCACAGAATAACTCTCAAAAGAACATGTATTGTAGCTATGGCACGGCACATGCTTAAATGCAAACACACACAAGTATGCACAAACTTTTACGCACTCATGCGCTCATAACCTTGTATACACACAAAAATGCTTTCTATTTCCCTCTCTCACACACACACAAATTAACACATACGCGCACGCGCGCACACACGCGCACACACACACGCACACACACACACAATACGAGCAATCATAATAGGCCAAGTCACTCACCCGATCAATTTCATTCTCAAGCAAGCTGTCAGGCCACCACATTGAGTAAATATTCCCAAAATGTCGGTGTGTCAGTGAATATGCAGCTAAAGAATGGATGATATCCAGTGAAGCACTGAGACACTGAAACTCTCACGTCCTATTAGCTTTCTCCCCAATGCAATCTTTCACGCTATTAGTACCATCATTATCCCCTGCTTTGGATGCCAGATTTCACCACACTAGAGGGTTAAGAGGCCGGCACAGCATACAGAATTAATATAGGTTGGCTCTGAACTGGGAGATGTGTTTCAACACCAGGCTGGTTACGCCACACACAATATCTACAAAACACTAGAACATCTATCTTTTATATTTTTTACTTTAATTTCAATTGGTACATTAGGATACTGTGATGGAACAAGTTGGTTTTGGGGGAAGGGTTGTGGTCTATATGAGAAGCTTGCTTTTTAGATACATTAAAAGGTACAGTGCAGATTATTGTTGTGGGTTCGAAGGTACAGTATTCTCCGCACAAGCAATGTCAGTCATTTCAGTCGCTCGCTAGATCAAGCCAGAGAGCCACGAACTGCTACTGAACAACAGCCATCTTGAAGGGCATCGGCTTATAATTCGATCTCTACACTGCAACACACAACACCTCACAATGCACTCTTCTCAGTCAAAACAGGATGGCTTCGCATAAGACGGATATATGTTTTAAGATCTCTTTCATGTCGATATTATGTATCTAATACAAATAAAACCACAATCTATGGGGAGAGGAGCAAGGAACAACACACATCAGTCCACTGACAGTCACAGCAGACCCACGGCCACCGAGAGAAGAAGTGAGATCGCCCAGTCCGTGTTTTTCTCCGCGGCAATGGAGGGGGAGGGAATCGATGCAAGGAGCGTCTGATGGGAGTGGGGAAGTGGTGGCAAGGTATAGTGGGGGCACTGCCCCTCCCCCTGCCCCGGGACCACCCTTCACGTGCCCTCCTAGACCCCCCAGAGCCAGTCAGTGTCCGCATGTAGAGCTCAATGCTCTGTCTGGTCGTCTGGCCCGATGGAGGCAAAGCAGAGGTGTCTGTGGTGATGGAGAGAATGTGGGAAACTAGAAAAACATGTTGGCTTTGAACCCTTCATTCCCTTCTTCTCAATCTCCACTCTTTCTGTCCATCTGTCCGTCCAGCCGCCTGCCTCTGTGTCCGCTGCGTGGCCGGAGCGCTTAGTCTGCGTACAGAATGAAGCCGGAGAAGGTGCTATACTTGTTGTTGTTGCCCCCGTGGGCTTTGCCTCCGTCCAGCTTGATGTAGACCTCGTCCGCAGCCTCCAGGTGCAAGATGACGCTGTTGGAGGCGTAGTCGTAGTTCTGGTCTGCATCCTGCGCTATGGCACTGGCTCGGACCTGGGGAGGAGGGAAGGGGGGAGGGGCTGTTAGTGTGTGCTGGCTTCAGGACGTGACTATTGACTTTATTGACTTGTAACATTTCACTTACAACAAGGGAAGATATATAGCCTACCTGTATAGCGGAGAAAAAAATATAACATTTAGAGACCACTGCAGCATGTTCTCCCATTTTTACTGTTTAGACATTTTTATTTTATAATTAATAATGCAATATATAAATTTTTGGATCTGCATTTATATCATTTTTCTATTTGTGTTATATGTTTTATGTTAAAGTATATTTATACTGTTACATTTTAACAATGTGCAGTGGTTCTTTTTTTGATCTGTGGCTGTATATACTGTATACACACACACTTGACAGGGCTTACTTGACAGTCTGTGGGAAAACAGTACAAAATACAATAAGGAATCAAGGGCAGCCTGTGCAACGAGAAGACGTTATTCAATATGCTGCAGCCAGGAATGAGGGGAATCAATGGGAAGAATGTACATGATAGTGCAGAGAGCCAACAAGAACACACACACACACACACACACACGCACACACACACACACGCACACACACACACACACACACGCACACACACACAGTATGCACCTCAGAGCTCACTGGTATGTGTGTATGTGTGTGTGTGTGGGGGGGGGGGATCTAGATTACCTCTGTCCTGACTAATTACAAACTTCATCCTTAACAAACAGTTGATAAGACCGCAGGCCGATGTGTACTCGAGCATGCCTTGTTTGTGTCAGTGAGATTACTACAGTATGCGCTAGTACTGTCACTCTGCTTTTTTCAACATCATCGTTAGTAGGAATTAACGCAGAATAATTCAGCATGAAGTGTGAGTCTTTTTAACCCAGTAGGTGAATGCTTTTAAGAAGCACCGCACTGTATTGTATTTGCGGCCATGTGTAAAGCGAAAAGACCACGCCAGAAGAGTTGTGAGTGGGAAGAGGTGCGTTGACATATATACCAAAGGTCAGGGACTGGGTCTAAATCTGTGAGGCTGCCAGCATACACTGTGCCTTCGAGTGCTATAAACCACCAGAGCACCTTGCCTAATTAAATATTATCTTCACAAAGGTCTCCATCTTGATTCTGCAAGTGTGACATCTCTTAGTTTGTTCAACAACAAACAAACAAACATTGTCTGATGTAACAATATTACAGTCTTAACTTTGCAGTAAAAATGCTTCATATTAAGCATACTGTATTATTAAAATAGGTATATTCACTCTATGTGCTTAAAAGCTGAAACAGGTTTTAATTAAACAAAGACATCAAGGTTAGTTTGATCGGTAAGTAAGGCTGAATAAATAAATATTAATAAAAATATAATAAATACATACAAATATAATAAAAATTATATTTTTTATATTTTTCAAAACAGCAGATTGTCATATTGTCTCTCATTCTGGCCCTCAGGTCAGTACGTTTGTTCACCACAGCCTTAAGGTCATCTCATAGCAAGGCTTTTTAAGCAGATGTGGACAAGCTGGCTTGACAGATGGGCTGAGAATGCCAGATAATTCATTGGCCTCCAAATACTGCCTTGAATGCACTAACTTATGCTACTCTCTTTAAAGATTGATTTATATTTCATACATGATATTCTCTACCCACTATGTGCTGAGAGGTAAAAGCATAAGAGAAAATATACTGCAAAAACTATTATCTAACTTGTGATAATCTTGTTTCTAGATTTAAAATCTAGTTGGACTTGTTTCTAATATAAATGGCTTATCTAGTTAATACATTTAAGCAAGTATGCACTTAGTGTAAAAAATCTTACCACGTGAATTTCACTTACTGCACTGGCAGCCAACTTTGATTGTTTTACGCATAATTAAGCTCATAACTAATATATTTGCACTTATATTTAATAGGGCATTTTTTGCAGTGTAGAAAATGCACCAAACCTCATGAGTGCTAAGTAAATTCAGAATGATCCAGCAGAGTGTTTAATGAAATTAAATTATGCTGAGCGACAATCCTTCAATAGTAACTGTAAAAATCACTTAAGGTGGCTAGTGTTTTAAATGTAACATATTGTTTCAAACCTGGCTAAACTAAACTGAAGCTTGGGCTACCGTATGTGCGTGGAGTGACATTGCATTACCAAAGTACATCTAATCTCTGGAGAACACTCCATCATAGCCATAATCATAACTGTCATAGAGTGACAGTGCGTCCCCTAATAGCAATTCCAGAGATCAACTTCACAGTGCTGTCATAGTATTTCTCCTAGCACAGCGGTGTTTGAGAACAATTGTCCAGGCTTGATGACAAGGTTATTAAGTGCACTTCTAAAAGTGGATTCTTCAAAACCTTTCCACGTCAACGTAATGTTTGGGTCTGGAAGGAGATCCCCACCACATATATGATGTCAGTTGCTTTACTGTAGGTTTTTGATTTAATAATTGCTTCTCACAATCTCTTGCTGACCCTCAATATTTATTATGACCTTTTGAGGTAGTCCAACCAATTCTAATTGAAGGGACTCTTCGTTATTGAAAACACCTGGCTTAGAGCAAATACTTATAATACTTTTAACATGTATGTTTCAACCTGTAAATAGAAGAGCAAATGCTTATAATACTTTTAACGAGTGTGTTTCAACCTAAATAGAAGCATGATTAATACTTTGTTAATGCTCTTAACTGTCTTACTGTCAAAAATGTCACAACATTCAACAAAAACTGATATTTGGTGAGATGGTATAGTTAAGAAAACTATTAATTTTTAAGAATGTATAAGTATAGACTTTGTTTTGTTCTGAATAGTGCGATTATTGTGAAGGATAATCTGCATAATGAAATGCTGAGGAGAGGTTTTACGGCACAAGGGTAATATATGGAATATTGTACATCTTTCTATCATTGTTTATCCCTCTGATTAAATCTGGAAAGTCTCATATTGATGTGCAAACAAAGCCTCCGATTTAGATTCCAAGAGGCAGGCGTCCGGTTCATATTAATATGATCTGATCCGCCCTGTGCGTGCAGAGTCAACACAGTCTTATTAGAGGGTTACCACTTTAGGTGAAGGTGGGTGTTGACATCTCTGGAGGATTTGTCTTTGGAGATTTTAATGAAACTTTATTATATAAAAAAAATTTAACATTTGCGATTATACTGTTCACATTGAACCCAGAGACTGCTAACAATATCAGAGATATGTAATATACCTTATATAATTATGCAGTTATATTTAATTAGCACACTAGCACACTTCAGGGATAATGTGAATATTGCTTTTCGGTAGCAGAAACAGTGAAAGCAAATCCTTACACACCTGTTCAAGATTATTCTTTTGAATTTAGTTTTGCGTGATTTACTGCCATATGCTCATGAGTTTAGCTTCAGTGATGAGGCTCCATTCAAAACTTTATTTTTATAAAAATGACCAGGAGGCTCCTACAGTTTAGTCATATTTCTTCCTCCCTGTACACAAAACACTTGCTAGGAATATGAGCCTGAGGTTCCAGGGAGATGTATTGTGAGCCAACCAGGCAAGGGCGTGACCTTGACACAGAACATAAAGTGACACTTTGACAAGACAAACAAAGCGCGAGGGTGCGAGAACCAGCTCCGGCGGTGGTGAATGAGGTGTCAGGCCATGTTGTCTGCCTCATGGATGCCCGAGAGCGTTTGCATTCGTGATATCACTGCCTTGATGGCGTTGATTGAACAATGAGGAAGATGTGGGAACATGAAAACATCCAGGCTGTGCGTATTGCGTGCAATAGCTCAGAGGTCTGTAGCCTACCTCAGAGGAAGGACCAGGGGGGAGGGGCTGTATTGTGTTATTGTGTCTTTACCTTTAAATGGTATTATCGTTGGTAACTTCGGTACAGTGATGTTTCCGATAGTATTTCTGTGACTTCAAATAAGGTGTAGTATATTACCTGCAGCACTGTATAGAAGTGTAAGGTTCAGAACTGAATGTTCTGAATGTATTATTATTTATGACAGTGTTAATGTCTCCTTTCAGATCCAGTCATGAAAGTGTGACGTTTGTTTGCATATTGCCCTGCAGAGCTCTTTACTCGAGTGCTTGTTTACAGAGTTAGAAATCACCCTATTCAAACATTATTATATTTTATGTTGTGTAAGAGGTAATGCATTCCATGGTGTGGCATGGCTGTCCATAAAATCTGACAAGCATTCCATTTGAATAGTGTTATTTGTGAATAGCCTGGAAATGGATAGACTTTTATCTTTTTTCGCAGCCCCCAAAACAGCCTGCAATGTATTATTAGGACAGGTATCTGCTGTGTTTTGAGATGCAGTGTCAGTTTGAGTGACAATGACATGCTGTATGTGGATAGTGGAGAGCTCGGGCAGTCTCTCTGAAAGGGACATGTTGACGTGACGTTACTGTCCAATTTGGATCAGCTGCATTGGCCTTTCTTAACGTCAGTCAATGAAGCACTTAATTATTATGTCCTTGTAAGTGTTATAGCGTTCTTAAACACAACTGTTGTGATTAGCCCAACTACAAACATACAGTACAATAAAATGTAATAAAAGAGTATGAGTATGGTTATAACAGAGCTATTCAAGTGTTAGAAATGTTATGATCCTCTTATGAGAAAATAAATAACATGAGATCTGTCATCTGTCTGGGTGTCTGGGTAAAGGGCTGCTGAATTAATTTACCCAGCTGTTGTGTTAGTTGATGAAACGCAGTATCTTTATAACAGAGGGCTTCCAGCGTTTTACAGAATTGCTTACAAAACGCAATAGGCGAGATGCCCCTTACGTTTGGAACTTGCACCTTTGTTTCTTGGTCCAAATGGAAACCTCAGAGACCAAAGTATTTCAGCAACAGCTGAAATAACACCTGCCATGACAGTGGGGCTGTAATAAAGCCAGCTCTGCTGCTTTGTTGTGAAACAGGTTTTGAAAGAGTGGTTTATCAGTAGAAATGGGAAAAGGTGTGGGACAAAAAGGCATCAGCTCTAACCTGTGTTGCTGCCACTCTTTGTATCGTCTGTGAGTCATCAGGCTCAGTCGATTACTGGTCCACAGTGCTGTATTCCTACAA
Organism: Amblyopsis rosae; assembly: GCA_025399935.1. Lineage (NCBI taxonomy): Eukaryota > Metazoa > Chordata > Actinopteri > Percopsiformes > Amblyopsidae > Amblyopsis > Amblyopsis rosae. The sequence continues at coordinate 22,923 of JAODTR010021032.1, forward strand.
CCGTAAAACCCCAATCGTTCCTCCCAGCTTAGTCTGGCCTGGAAAACGTGGAATCTCACTTCCCGCCAACCCTTATTTTTCCAATGTTTAAATACTATGAATATTTGGACATACGTATTTATGTATTTATTTATTTACTTGTACTTTTAAGAGGCAGGGACGGGATGGAATTTGCGAGTTGCAAGTTGCAACTACTGTGTGAGGCAAAGTGACGCACTGTATGTTCTGGTGAGAGGCAGGCTTTCAGTTTTGCTATGAGGTGCACTTTTAATGAAGTTGCCTATTCATCATCTTTGGCTGTGAAATTAAATATATCTTAGCCATTTAGTGGCGGACTAACTATTCTGAACAGTTATTTATTTAACCACTCTGATCATTTGACTTCTCTGTCTTCTTGTGATAGTAAAGCCGAAGTTTGGGTTACAGTACTGAACATAGGCTATTGCAGGCATGGAGAGGGACCAGAAGGATGTCAGCATCTCCGATATGAGCCCTGTGAGTCAACACAATAGCCAGCTCGAGGACCCATTTCCCGTTTAAGAGCATATTCTTCAGGTCTCATAGCGCCTGGGTTGGTTTCACTGTAATGCCATGGTTGCTGTAGCCGCAGGCAAAATGTCAGCATTTTGGTGCAATGGGAATGCAACGTGAGCCCTGGGGGCCTTTTATTTAAGCAGCCGGCTGTAGAAAGTTAAAAGAAGACCATTTAGGCCGAGCGGTAGCAATCGTTCTATTGGAAAGTGAGGTTTGAGGATTGACCAGACATGATAGGCTTTCCTCCCTTCCAGATGACAGCCCGGTCTCATCTTGACATTCCCAGTCTGTGGTATTTCCTAACAACATGGGCATATCTTCATTTGATAGGCCTCACACCTAATTAGGCCAACTCTAATGTTCCACTCGGCCGAGTGTCAAATCCAGCGTCCAATTAAACAGCAGATCAAGACCAAAGGTCCGCCTCCACTGCCTCTCCAAATGATTATAGAAAAAGTGCCACGGTCTACAGTACGTTGCAGAGAAGGCAGCACACGCATGTGCACAGGTATGAATGCATGCATATACACACACACACACACAGATCAATATGAAGGGCTCAGGACTGAGGGAGGCTCTCTCAAACCCAGACACGGCTGTCTGTCTTTCCCAGACAGACGCTCTCTGTTACGCCAGACACACAAAGACCCCTCAGTGCTAAAGACACAGCAGGATAAAGCAGGTTCCAACATTACTTGAATGTTAAATGTTCAAGTCTAGTATTGGTGTACATGCATTTTACATACAAACATGTATTGTTTGTATTACTTGGTCATAAGCTCTATTTTTACACGTATATATTTTTAAACTATACAGATTTAAATAGTTAATGTGTACAATCTATTATCATACAACTTCGTAAATAAAACCTGCCATTTTGAGCAGTATATTTCAGCATACAGTAGAATGATGTACCATTCGCCTCCAATCGCCATTACATGTCAGTATATAGTATACATTTAGCAAAGATCGTGCGGGCAAGGTTGTAGGCACTACGTAGATCGAGCTTGGTGTAGATGGAAGCTTTGCCCACCTTCTCCAAGGTTGCCGGTATCAGCGGAAGAGGATATCGATACTTGACAGTTATCTGGTTCAGGCCCCGATAATCGAGGCATGGACG
>JAODTR010021053.1:0-24564 GCA_025399935.1 Amblyopsis rosae
GAACCAATGACCATTACTTCTGTTTTGTCCTGATTAAGCTGTAGAAAATGTTCTGCCATCCATGACTTAATGTTTAATAAACAGTTAAAAAGGGCATCTACTGGTCCTAGGTCATTGTAATGTTTACTAGTCAATATGTTATGTTTGAATAGAGTTTAAAAGTGTACAGTATATTTCATGTTCCAGGAGCCATTGAATGATAAATGTCAGACAGGTGGAAGTAGCATAAAAATAGTCTTAATCGTTAGTTTGTAATTTAAAATTGGTGAAAACAGCAGGTATTTGTCATATCCAATAAGACCACAGCGGGGCCTCAAGCATATGTAATCTTATTAGAGTAGTTGACTTCTCCACCCTGGAGAAAGCTACAAAAATGTTGGATTTGAAAAGTACTTCAGCAAGCAAACCTCCCTCCCCTCCTAATCCACTTTTACTTGATACAATGCCATTAATTCTTCTGACACATTTGTATACCTCAGGCGTGGCCTAAATATAGCTTGTCTGATGGCTCTGAATCACCTCTGCAGTCACCCCAACAGCTCACAGGGTTGTTTGATTGCTTCACATGTCCAATTTATTTTGATGAATTACCCATAAGGCCCAAAGCAAGCAAGACAAATAAACACATCTAAAGGAACCATGAGAATTGATCCATACTGAATGCTTATTCCCAGTCAAACCTCTCCTAGTTCATTATCTGACATCTTTTACCTGAGTTGCTATACTGTGGCACAGGGATACACAATCCCATATATTGTTGTCGGACTGATATCTGCCTCGCCTATGTGCCTTTCCACAGTTGTGCTTCAAACAAACTATAGCTCAGGAAGATGTGTGGTTCGAGGAGCATGCTATTAGCTACTGTAAAGTGCCCTATTCTAATATTTTGTCTTTCAGAAAGTTTATAGGTTTAAACATTTGACTTGATGGCGACTCTGTTTCTACTGTAATCTCCTGTATTTCCTTTCTGTAAAACCAGTGGTTTTGTCACTTTCCTTTCAGCAAACAAATATGTGCTAAATTGTATTATATAGAAGACAATTCTGGACAAAACAGTATGCTTCATTAATAGACTGGAGTGTGTCATGTTTGCCTGCAGAAAATAACATGGGCATACAAATATGTCAAGGTTACATTTTCTAATGCAGGCTAATTACATCTGTCTGAGTTATTAAAGCCACATATTATGCAATGTTTCTGTTGACAGAAAAGCTCTGCTTTGGAACATTCAGCTGGCATGGATGTACAGTAGTTATTACACCAATGGCTTGAAAAGTGTAATTCTGCATAACATCACCCTACTTGTCAAAAATCTGACACCAATGGCGTAAATACTTCATTCTGAGTGTCTATGGGTAGGTAGCAACTGCAATGATATCATAGGGACATTATATCATCACCTTTATTACAGCAACTACTCATAGACCCTCACAAAATTACATTTTAAAGTATATATTATAGGGTGTTATCTTATGTATGGTAAATGTAGAAACACTTGTATACAAAAAAGTACATAGCCATATTACAAACTTTGTAGTTCTACTTGTTTTAAAAACAAATTACATGTATATATTATATTAATGATGAACATCAATATTTGATGTTAGGTTTCTCATTTGTTTGAAATGTCTAATTAGCAAAGCAAATACAATATGACTTTTTCCATATTTGTTTTGCATAATAGCCTATAGTATTGCTGCCAGCTTGTTAAAAACAAGAGAGCCTGTAGCCAAACTTCTATTTTGACTTGTGGTGGGTCTCTGCTGTGCAGGGTTCTGGAATAAGCTGAGCAAACCCTAAACTTTTACACAGTAATCAGTCATGTAATGTGACAGGTGCCTGACACAGAGAGAAATTTGTGCTTTAGTGCCTTAATTTCTTCCACTATAGCTGCAATTTAATTCCATTTACTTGGGTCAGGATTTTACATGCTGTATCTCCTCAATGATTGTGTTGTCAGCTTGACTATTAATGGAATAGTTATAATGGACATTTAAATACAATAAACCAAATCTGATATATACCTTTGGAAACCATTCAGGAAAGTTTGGATTTGGACAAATAGTGCTCCTCGTCTGTACTTTTTAAGAGCGTTTAATTCTGCAATCTCTATTTTAAAAAGGGCGTACAATTGCACATAGGCTACTTTAAATAACTGTTCAAGAGTGATATAGTTTACACTAAATGTTAGGAGTCATCTCAAGATAATTGCTTACAGAAACCTTGCTGTGATGTTTTATAAACGCTGACTAAATTCACAGGATATTCCTAATTAATTTAAAAACCACTGTCGTATGCCATGGCTGAGTAATGGAAGACGGACATTACTGGCAAACAAAACTCTGTAAAGCTCTGTTAGAATGCCAATATTCTCATCCATTAATCTTTTTATAATTTATCATTATTGGTCCAGGTAATCCAGGTAATTGTGTCAGTATATTGGCCACTCCAGTGATTTATGCAACAATGGACGTCAAATAGGCAGACACTTTTCTTCAGAATCTTGTTTAAAAGACTCAGCGCTACAGACACTGGTCCAAGATCTGTTTTATGAGCTATAGACGTCATCAGGGAGTGGACGTCTACCTTCAACACAGTCAGAGGAGTGTTGCTGTGAAATGTTAAATGGATGTACTGTATGCTGCTTTTGTGATTTTGTAATATGGAGGATAGCCACTATTGACTTGAATAGCTTCGGTTATGCTATTTCTGTATCAGTCGAAAATGTTCAAGTAGTCCTTGAGTCAGTTGCTTAAGTTTAATATGCTAATGAAATATTAAATATTCCTGAACATGTATCAACATTTACATTTCACACATTAACATTACATTTCAAGTAATATTACGACACTGTAACAATTTACAAATTATGATATTGGCTATTTGGAACTGATATTTCCTCCTTGGCAAGCCCTTTCCTGGTCAGGGAAATCTATCTGGGAGACTTCCACAGAGCACACATGGTCATTACCGTGAAAGTCAGCATAGAGCAAATGTATTTTCCATTATCCATAATTTGGAATCATAATTCTACCTCAACAGGCCATTATGTAATGTAATGATAGGCTCATCATTGCTGCGTTCCCAATGAATACTTAATTAATATTTGGTATCCTACTGTTCCAACATGTCTGTTGTGTTTTTTTAAAGGTTTTGTCAGTTATATGTAAGGACCATAGGTCTTGGCAGTGACACAAGTAAGAGGTCTGCAGATCACAAAGTAAAACAGTCTGAAGTCAATTCTCAAATCAATACAGTTTTGACTTGAGCCAGAAATATGTCAATGACTGGAGCCCTCATTGGAGTTACCTATAAGGAAACGATGACAATCCCCAGTAAAAGTATACAATATTCTAACATTAATATAGCAGCAAACATCTAATGTATATGTAAAGATACAGTATAGTGTATTGAGTATTTGCATCCTGAGAAGAGAATAAAATCATCGTATAATACAAGTTTGTTTTTAGCCAGGCAGGCCGCACGTACAGTATATGTTAATGCACATGTTTGTGCATGTGGTCAGCCTACAAAGAATTTGATTGGGTCTGAAATTCTTGTGCTTCATACATAGATCCTTTAAAATTGTTTTTCAGGTTCTTCTGACACTGCATTATAAATGTTGCATCCGGTTACAGCAAGCTGTTGCTTAATGGTCGGCTCCTTGACAAGCTGACAACAGAGGAACGTGTTCTCCTCCTCCACCTTTCCTTAGCGAGCGCCCATGCAGAGGAATGTTTCTTCATGCATGCTGCCAACCTGCGAAATGTCTCCTTCACCGAGGGAACAAAAGGTGTCTTGACATCTGCCTTCTGTCATCTCCTGGCATTAGAGACAACGTGTTGTGTGAAAGAAGTGCTGACACATTTACAGTCATATTGGTTGCTCATGCAGGACATGGGAAAAAACATAATAATGGAAAAACCAAAGCGTCCATAGAGTGCCCTCTTTGAGGTGCATGTCTTAATAGAGCGCTCCAACTTGTATTCTGCGGGTGCTTCTGAAGGCTCAACTAGGCCTGTTAGTCATCCCCCAAGCCACGACACAGGCAGGTGACAACCATTAGTTTAGTTTAGATATGTTTTTATTGGACGATTTGGTGTGTTGAACATGTTGTCCTTGTGCTATACCATTACCGGTTTATGATCAAATTCACTCATGAAAGCTGGTAATATGAAAATAATAGTTTCTGTCAGTGCCCAAACAAGTTACGCTAACCCTAGATCACGTTTTTCAAAACATTCCAGCGAACAGCATAGCTTTACCATATGATCGCCAGTGTCCACGGCGAAAGCTTTCCCGATCAACTTCAATTCATGCAAGCCTGCATGGAAAATAAGCCACCCTCCTCTCCACTCCGCCTTCCAAACCGGTGACATTTCCAAACAGGTGGAGCCAATGTAACGGTTTCTTCCTTGCCATCACGAAGACTCTCTGTCTACAAGCACTTTCCAAGTCGCAAAGCTGGCTTGCCATAAATAGAGTCCCCAATTTGATTACTGTATCTTGAATCGGAAGGCCATTTTGTTACTCAGGTGGATGGTAATAAATACGTGATGGTCGTTCTTCAGCAAGGTAACATTCTGTTTGAAAATACATTTTAAAATCCTTGAGACAGTGCTATCTTGCAGCTTTACTCTCCGAACCTTTCCAGTGTAAATATATTGTATACATACTAAGTGTCTAAGACTTTAAATCAATCAAAATATGTATTGGTGTTTACTGGTCATTGCACTACACTTTATATTGGATCAGTCAATAGCATATCATACACAATAGTCTGGCATTTGCACTTGCAAATCCAAATGCCAGTGTGTTCTCTGCCAAGTTAAGTTAAATATATTTAGAAACATCTAACAAAGAACTTATACACAGACTAACAGAGGAATCCAGGACAAAAGTACAAAGAAAACTAACACAGCAGCCACAAATTACATTTAAAGACAATGGGAACAATAGAAGAAATTTTCAAAAACTCTAAAACACATTCTACATTCACAAAAATGTATTGTTTTATTATATGTTTTGATTGTAGATTCAAATTTGAGGAATAACTATTTTGCAACTAAAAGTATCGGTTTATATGTTGAAATTCACTTGGGTATAAAAACGCAGCATTAGCAAGTCCACTCCCGACTTGAGTTAACTGATGATCTGCAGGTCAAATGTCAGACAATTGTGATGAAGTCAACCGTGGCTGAAAGGTTAATTGCAGGTAGCAGATGCACTCTGGGGCGCTCAAAAACTCAAACCCTGTCTTTTTGATGAAATCCAGATGTCTTTGAGAAAGATAACATCAGGGATAGCAAGAACAAATTGAATAGGAGGAGAAAATGGAAGTCTGGAGAGGGAAACATTGAATCCAGATTGTGAGTCATTTAGAGGACTTGGCGAGTCTGATAAAACTCAGTGGATACCACGCGTCATTGTTTGTTATGGGCAGCGGTAAAACAGAAAGTACTGGCCTACGCTAAATCTGTACCCTGAAGAGAAGCAGGTGTAGAGGGCACTAGGATCAGACAAGCGCGGTACAAATAAAGTACTTTTTTGGGGGATTTGTCGTCTGTTCACTTAGTTTGTTTAATAAATGCCTATACACCTGTCTATACACCAAAAAGTTATTTTCTCTAAATATTTTTGTCACAAATGTGTTACTATCCTATCATAGTGAGCATTTGCCAGGATAATCCATCCACCTGACCTGATTCACATTAAAACTGATTATCACATAGCAAGTTACTCAACCGCACACACACACACACACACACACACACACAGGAGCTATTCCTCAGATGATAATCTCTGGGGGTGAATGAACTACTGTACAAGCAGTTCGCAAGGCCACATTTTTTGGCACATTCAGTTGCCTGTTTTTCTTGTTGCTAGCAAGCTGGGCGCCTTTGTCGCGCTGCGAGTCATTAGAGTAATTGCGTATAGCCTCGTAAATCTAAATCAAAGGACTAGCGTGTTGGGTAACATTTGGTTGTACTGACACGACCATTCACTCCCCCCGCGCTGGTTATCCTTTATATATATTTCTATGCAGTGATCAAGCGGGGAAGTTGGTTATCTTCACCTAATACGATATATTTGTAGTGTTATTTTTAGCAAATATTTCACAACTTTTATGTACCTCAGAAAAAATACACAGGTCTGGACCTCGTTGACATCAATGGTGGGTAAGCTTGGCTACAGATGCTTTTGTTTGGGTAGTCCCATTACTTATATATATAGTCTGGCCATGCTTCAATGGGAAGTGTGTGAGCAGTCGTTTCCTCGTACTTGGCGTAGACCTCTGGTTTAGTTTTGAAAGCATTGGACAGCGTTAACAATCGGCGTTGCTAAAACTGTTTTGATCGCCTCATCTAGCTCTACCACCATTTATAAACACGCTTGACTTCAACATCATCTCACCAACCCACCGTCCGCTAGCAGGGTGGCTGTGAAAACGTCAATGCGAACAGGGTTTCCAGGCTATAATCTCAGCCAAATAATTTGAGCTGAAAACAAAAGTCGGGTGGAGCCTGGAGGGGACAGTCTGCACAACAAATCTGCCTCTAGTGGCATTTGTGACACAGTTTCACATTGAGTGGATCAGGTTGTGGATGGTGACCTGCTAATGATCCTCTTCAATGGCTGTCGGTGGATATTGTGACGATGAATACAAAGCCTGGAAAGAAATGAATATGGATGGTCTGTACAGTATACCTCACCTGTCTGCCACCCTAGAGAGAAAAGCTGTCTGGGTTTTGGACAGAGCACAGGAGTGGAATAATAAAACACACACACACAAAAAAAAAACACACATTGGTATGAATTACTTTTCTCTGTCTCGTCTACCACTTCATCTGAACCGCAGACAAGAATCTGAGATCCTGCATGCTTTGGCCTCTGGCCCGCACACTTCCACCCTCGTGCAATGGCGAGCTTCGGCGTCAGAGACGCACGGAAAAGAGCTAGCCGGCGATCAGTCCGGTAATTACCTCATTATCCCCTTGGCCACCTGAGGGCAGGAGAGAACGGCTGGCGTGGCTGGCAGAAGCACTCCGACTGGTGTGGAGGAGACATTCTGCACGTCGACGGGCGTTACGCCATACTTCCCAACGGTGAAGTAATGGAAACGGGAGCCCGTCTCCGAGTCGCAATAGAAATGGGATGGTGACGATATCTGACAGTCCCATCCCCTTTGATGCTCGCTCTCTCGCTAATAACTAGCGTGACATGATGACAACACAGTAACCAGGTGGATGAAGTAAGGAAATGGACCTGGGATAAGAACCCTTAACAGATGCCAGCCTAGACGTCTGACTTACAGGATTTGAGCTCATGTCTACTCAGTGTAGCTTTAAAAAAGTAGCCATAGTTTAACCTTAAAAAGTAGCCTATTTAAATAAGTGACATAAGAAATATATTCTGATTTGCAAGGCCCCCCGTGGCATGTAGGCAGATATTATACACTATACAGTATGTATTAATAAAAATGGCAAATAGGCCATATCCTTTAAATAGCGTTTTCTTGATTGGACACAATCTGCCCAAGAGCCCTGTCATACTGGCTTCAAATGTACCGCCGGCACAGGTCTCTGTTTCGTTTAGCGCAACAAGGTTTCAATTTCACTTTTGTCTACATTCGTTTATCCAAGCCCCTTCTCAACCCTTTTCCCCTCCAAACTGTTGCCCAGGCCTGATTGAGACAAAGGGGGCATTGTGAGTCTCGAGCAAATTTCCCTTTTACAAAAAAGGTGAAGAGTACACTGCAGAGAAAAGTATGTATCTTTACAAGCTATCAAGTAAAGCACATTTCCTTAACAGCAAGTGAATAAAGACTGGGATAATTCCACTTCCTGATGGCTTTTCACTTGTTTCAAGTCCTTTCTAGAAAACTAGACAATATCCTTACAAAGTAATGTTATAACAGTACAGAAGTAAAATGGCTTGGTGAGCTGTGTTCTCTTTTCTGGCTCATGTGTTGCAGCAGGTGCCGCTAAGGTGCCACTGGAGAAAAGACACTGGTGTTTTGGCAAAGCCAGACAATCTGATTGAAGAGTTCGCTGCTCGAAGCAACAGCTGCTATAATCACATGGTGCCTTAAAGGTGGAGCACGTGTCCTCATGATCAGCTGCCCGTTCTGTGAAATAATAATCTGGTTTAATCATCTGTTCCTACACAGGTTTGGCTCTGCAAATGGGAACACAAACAATGTGGTGCAGACTGCACAACAATGTCCTAACCTTGGCGATGTGTGTCCAAAGTGGGGGGCGGAGCTTCTGAAGGAGGACCTTATGGCATTGACGGCAGAGGTGTTTGATCCAGTTTAAATATAAGTCTAAATGCCCGACTCTACCTTTAAAGGCGTGGTTAACATTAAGGAAATTGAAATTAGATCATCCCATGACGCTATATATGTGTCTTACCTCAAAGTGTGCACTATACAGTATTTTATAGTGTTATTTTGGATGGTTTTCTGTTGGACAGTGTGCAGAGGTGAGTTCATAATAACACTCCATGGCAGAGTGTGAGGGAATCACATGAGGTTCTGAGACATACCCAAACCCCCAATGCCACAAGAACATGGCGGGCCTCCCGAATACGACCCACTATGCCACAAAGACACTCCATAACTGGCTCTTCTAAGATGGAAATGACGAAAAATGGCTTTTGGAAATGATGAAATGGTTGGCATAGCAACAGGAGTGGTATTGTGGATTATTAGTCTAACTTGAAATGTCTTGGGAGGTGGTTTGTTGGAGGATTAAGGGAGCATCAGTCCATGGCTTTTAAACACTATTCAGAGTGCAGACAAGCTTTTACTGTCTGAAAGTTGTAAACATGGTTATTTTCTCTGCTAGGATTTAAAAGGTGTGGTTTAAATTGACTGATAATTAGCACAAACACAAACGTGAGTGGTTCGTCTGGAAGCCAGAAAACGGTTTGATCCGATCAGTTGAAACTAAGCACAGAAGACAGAACATTATTAAAGTTATAAAATGTGTGGTTACAGCAGGGAAAAACAGCAGATCCGGTACTAAAAAAGTGTGTACTTCTACTACTAGTGTACTTCTACTACGCACGCAAGCACACGATGGGATTAATAGTTTTTTCTGTGGAGGAGCGGGATATATGCATCCATCCAACATCTTTGGTGTTACAGACTTCTCCCATATTTCTATTCCAAATATGTGAAGTGGTCTGTCTTTTATCTGACACATCTGTCAGGGAGACCTCAATCAAGTCTGTACATTGTGTTTGTGTGTGTGTATGTGTGTTGTCATTTTTCTGTTTTCCTTAAAACAAAAATGATTTTACTTTTAGATGTGATTATGGAAAAAGAAACTTTGTTTTGTGTGCTTTTCTTTAGAGGACTTTGTTATGCTTACAACGCTATAGCAACATTAGTCGAGTTAGTAGTACTGCTTGGATGCCAGTGCAAAATAGTTCCTCGTTATTTTCTGTGGAGTCTAAATTGGCCATGTGATGGCGTGGGCTCATTAGCCCAATTGGCACGGCGGTGTGAGACCCATGTGGCTGGCAGTCGTGCTTCGTGGGGCGGACTGAGAGAAGACCAGCCCTGCGTCTCTCCTTGATGTGGTCCCGTTGAGCTTTTTACACAACATGGCACAGAGCCTCGCTGGCCCGGCAATAACAGCATTTATGTACGCAGCGGCGGGGACAGATGAAAAACACGCGCAGGCTTTCACAACGTGCCCATGGCTTAAGTGTTGACATTGGTTAGTAGCGCGTCACAACTTGTCCATTTTCCCCGCTGCACTGGGGCCAAGCAGGGGCGTGCATTTGGACAAAGACACCACTATGATAACCCAGTATGTCACTTGCTGTTTGTGTACATTATGTCTCTTTCTAATTGCCTTGTTAGAAGCAGGCAATAGTTACCAATGCAAGGGTACAGTACCCGCAATGGCTGTCTGACAACAGGAAGAACAATTGCTGTTGAAGCCCCGGGATGATGATGATGATGATGATGATGATGATGGCAGACTGCATCATAAACGCAACAGAGATTTATTGGTCAACCTGTGTGTTGTAGGGGAGGGGTAGGGAATGCGGTGGCAGCAACAGGGGGAGGTGTAGAGAGGGGTGCAGGCCATTCAGCTGGCAGGTGTGGAAGTGGCATGGGCTTTTTTGAGTTTCCAACATAATGGGATCGCCATCGATTGTAAGCTAATACACTGTTTGTTAAATTAAGGGAATATCTATTCACAAAATGCTTGCTGTCCATTCTGTGTGCTTCTTGGCAATGTGTTTCCAATATGTGGGGCGGAGCTTCTAAGGGAGAAACGTATGGAGCTGAAGGGTAGAGGTGATTGTGTTTTGTTTGTTTTTCAAATATCAACATGCTTTCTCCAGAATGACTGACTATACCTTTAAACAAATCTTAGACTTAGAAAGCTTGTGAACTTGTTTCTAGTTGTTCCTCTATTTTTAGAGGAATAATTGAGTTCACATAGAAAGCAGCATTAAAATGACATTTAATTCCCAGGTTTCGTAACCAACCCAATGTGCTGAAGCGTTAAAGGTTAAGGTCCAACTTTCCCATGAATCATCAGTTTTTGTGTGTGTGTGTATGTGTGTTTCCTCCCCCGCCTCACTGTTTTCCCCGAGGTCGGCGTGCGCGTGCGGACCCCACCCGCGTCCCCCTCCGCTCCTCCTTGTCCCATTGCATAATGTTCCCGACAGAGATTCATCAATTCCACGCCTATTTATTTCAGTTTCACTTTAGCGAGGACCGGTTTTGTCCATTATTTCCCTCTGTGTGGGAAGCTTGGCGTTCCAGGCCACCCCTGGAGAACAACGGGGGCCACACCCGTGTTTAGCGTCCCCCCACAGGCGCAGGGGTTGGGATTCGGCCCCTGGCAGGGTCCCCTTGCAGGCCCCCACACGGAGCTGCTTTGTTTCGATGACAGAACGTGTACAGTATGGATACCATACAGTATACTTTATGTTTTTTGAACATATTTCTATCTGTGTGTGTGTGTGTGTGCATGTTCCCACCCAATTCCCCTCAAGTAGTGTGCATGTGCGTGGCCGGGCGTGGCCGGGCGTGGCCGCTGTGGACCGGAACACCGACGCCACTGGGAAGTATCTGTTCCGCTAGCCACATGGACGCAATTAGCCTCCCTGGGTTGCCTCTGCAGAACAGGGACCAGTGGGGGTAATTAACCCCATTTGCACAGGACGGCCCTGTGCTGGTGCAAATGGGGCAAACAACATCACTGTGAAGTGAATGAATGCACACTCACACCATAGACAGGTATTGTCACAAAACAGGTATATTGTTGCATCTTTATATTTGTCTATATGTCTAGGTAAGCAACCGCAAAGCTTAGATAGTGAGCTGAGCAGAGAGAGAGAGAGTGAAAGCGAGCGAGCGAGGTGTAAACAGAATGACACAGGAGGCTGGGGGGGGGGGGGTGGGGAGCTGGGGATTGTAAACTGATGGTAAAAAAGGAGGGGAAAATAGTGTGGCAAAAAAGAAAAGAGAACAAGATTCCATTCCTGGGCTCCAAACAGGCGGTGGGAGAGAGAGAGAGAGAGAGAGAGAGAGTGTGTGTGTGTGAGGGAGGAGGGAGTGTTCAGGGAGAGACAGAATTGGTTTGAGTGTGTGTGTGTGTGTGTAGGACCGGTGATGTCAAGCAGGCCCCTCCCAGCTCTAAAGCAGGGGTATAGATGCTCCAGGCAGGGGTCTCTCCTCCTCACACCACCCCAGACGTCCGCTGAACAAGTCCCGAGACGGAGAACCCTCCTTGGTGAAGTTGTCCAGCAAGCGTACCCCCCCCCCCATCCCCCCCGGCATCTCACCTCGTCTCCATCTCCACCCACATTAACAGCCTGAGACACTTGACTGACGGAGAGACACTGACTGACTTGGAGGCTCAGTGATGATGCTCAGAGTGGCCGTACTCCTGTTGGGAGCAGCAGCCCTGCTCTTCAGCTGCATCCCCGCTCAGAGGACCAGAGGCAAGTGCACACCCCTCGTGCGCTCTCCTGCAGCCCTGCGGGAGAGACGGCACTCTCTGCACACGCCGCGTAGCGTGTCGGCTCCTTGTGAGGTGTTGTTTTATTTTTCTCTCTCCTGCGATTTCCTATGCAAGCAGAGTGCAACGCAACATGCTAAAGGGAACTGACATGGGAATGCTTGTCTCAGTGGGAAAGCAAAAAAACGTTACGATGCACAGGACATGAGAAACAACGAATTGCATTGAATCTTATTGGAAAGCAATATGTGGTTTTAATATTTAGTATAAATCTTCTAATATGCACTAATATGATTAAGAAATTCTCATTTTGGTGAGTATTGAGTGTGACGGTCATGTTTTATGTTTTGCTACTTGCTGTACCCATTCTAATAAATAATTATATAGTTACAATTTGGATATGGGTGTTGCACTACTATTCACATTACTCTTAGGCATGGGAAACCAATGAATGCATGCACTGCTGCATGCGTCCGTGATACTGCAGTGAACGCGGTCCAGAGTCATTATAGTGTCACGACTTTGAATGCATTGGTCAGTGCGTTGTAATGTTACAGCTGTTAATTGCAGTAACTGCAGCATAGTGAGGTTTGATCCTGGAAGCCCGTCTGATAGCTGTGTGTGCTTCACACAACCTGGCATGTAATGCAAAGCAGAGCTGCGTGTGTGTGCGTTTGGAGTGTGTTAGTATAGTAATCGTGCTGTTTATCCCTAGGCAAAGAGAGCAGGAGTGATTGTCTTGACATGCAGAGAAGGAGAGTAATTTTGAGCGATAGAGATGGAAAATGGGAGTTTAAGTTTGCCTCGTTGAGACAAAAACGACCTTTTGGCTTTTCCGACATCTGTCTGAAGCGGTGAGCCAGGTGTGGGGGTCACAAGGGTCCTTCAGGAGCACGCCCAGTGATTTTAACACAGCCGCTAATCTAATCTGCAGCAATGAAGCTACCGTGTGCTTTTATCCTGGGCTTTAGCTTTATATCCAACATGTGTTGTGCAGCGCGCGTGCACGTTGGCATCTGTGCGAATATTGTTGCAGCGGGATTTTTTTTAACTGTGTGTGTGTGTGTGTGTGTGTGTGTCGTGACAATGCGTCATCTCTGATTGTGTGGTTTAAGGTGCAAACACCTAGTTAAATACGGAACATTCTGGAGCTCGGAGAACTGTTTTGTGTTAACAAACAGGCGGGCGCTTTCCTGTCACACTGCTAAAATCAGAATAAAAGGGAGAAACGGCTTTTCCCAGAGAATATCAAAGGTTTATAGGTACTGCTCCTCAAAGAATGATTGGCTGCTCTGCGTTGCCATGCACACGGTATCTCGCCCTCCCTTTGTCTCTCTCTCTCTCTCTCTCTCTCTCTCTCTCTCTCTCTCTCTCTCTCTCTCTCTCTCTCTCTCTCTGACCTTCAGATGTGAACTAAATAGAGGTGGATGGAGGGAAAGTATCTGAACTCCATGCATGTGCTAGCATTTACTCTGTGCGTGTGTGCGCGCACGTGTGTGGGTGTGTCCATTGACCGCAGCAAACCCATGTGGTCAAGAACACGGATGAGTGTGTGAGAACATGGATTAGAAAGACAATACATTGTGTGGCTTACAGTACCTCTAGTACCGCCCACCCCATACACACACACACATCATGGTAAACTGGATGCATTCCAGAGTGGGAGATTGATTTCACCCCAGGTGTTAAAACATGTGCGACCTGCAAATGGGAAATCTGGCCTTCTTCCAATGGGCCCCTTCATAGTATCCCCTTATGGGAGCAGGTGCACAGTAGGCCTTGGGTAAACACA
The DNA here is from genome assembly GCA_025399935.1 of Amblyopsis rosae. NCBI lineage: Eukaryota > Metazoa > Chordata > Actinopteri > Percopsiformes > Amblyopsidae > Amblyopsis > Amblyopsis rosae. The sequence continues at coordinate 13,786 of JAODTR010021053.1, forward strand.
CACACACACACACACATATAGCGTGATGTTCGAAGTCCTTGCATGCAAACGTGGTTGCAGACCCACATCTGTGCAGCTGTGGGTCACATTAATCTGCACGCACATACTCACACACTCACACACACACACGCACACATGCACACAGAGAGAGGCACCGCATCGAAACACACCCCAAACACCCAACAAGGGCCCCGTGCCACCGCAGTTTGCTGTGGTTGCAGTGATTGATAAGGCGTGGCATTTTTGTGGTAGTGCTTGTGTGTGTAACTTGCCAAGCCTCCCACATACACACGTCTTGCATAGTGGACTTCCACAGATGTCAGTCTCCAGTCCAGGAGTCTCTTTACACTGTAAAAACAAACAAACATGTATATCTCACAAGTCATTTAATTATACTTTCGTAAAATGGAATATGGGTGCAAATAATTTTATTTGTTTGTTTGTATATTTTTGAGGATTACTTGAGTAGGAGAGAGTGATTGGGAGTGGGATTGCTAAATGACTGTCTGTCGAATTCTAACCCTATATGCTTTGGTTGGGATGCAACTGTTGTTTTGCAGATAAAGCTTCCCACATGATTTTGGATTTCTATAGCAAATAATTTTCTAAATGTAACGTGTCGAGTTAAATGTTCTTATCAGATATGCTTGTTCTGTTTTATCTGTTTTGTTTTTAGATATTTTGTCTACAGTAGGTTGAACATCATATTCACCTCATTGGACAAATATATCACTTGCATGCAGTGTGGCTTAAACTTGAGCCTTTTAGAATGAGCCTAAATGCTTTTTTGTTCGACATTCCATCACCCACCTGTATAGAATCCAGTTGATACCCCCAGCCACATGATTTCATTGTGTGTTTATTTTACCTGTATATTCTTCTTTAAGTATAACGATGCTTCAGTGCAGATTAATGTGAGAGCCCATCGCTGAAGAATATACTTTACCCTCTGGTGTATGAAATTCGAGAATCACGTTTCAGTATATCCTGAGGCGGTATGAAAAAGTTACAAGGGGAACCACTGGAAGAACTCTTGCCTTGGCTGCAGAATATTCCTGCAACCTCTGTCATTGGACGTTTGTGTTTAATACAATTTTGAAGACATGGAGAGGTTCTGGCGCCGGTCCAGCACTAAGCTCTTCTGCCGTGGTTCACGGAGGTCTGATGCAGAGCACATTTCTTAGCCTGCAGAAGAATAAACTGAGCAAGGAAATGACCCTACTCAAGACACACAGGCAAAAAGACTGCAGCTGTCTGCACTGTAAAAATATCCAACATTGCATTTGACCGCAATAAGATCCTTTTAATAACCTTTTGTTCTTTAGAGAAACGCGTGCAGAATAAGTGTCCAGCAAGATGATTTTTGTCTAATTTATTTTTGAATTGGTATTTGGAAGTGCATACTATTTCCTACTGAGTCAATACATATTTTGCCAGCTGTTGAAACTTATGAAAGCATTTGAAAGCATACCTACCTAGTAAGAAAATTATTATAAATGGATAAATACTTTAATAGTTTCATTTTAAGAAGTATTTAATCCATTTCGAGATTGTTCACTTTCACGTTTAATAGGTGAAAGTGAAACATTTTCTAAAAAGAAGACATTTGTTTAAAATGCACAGGTGTGGCATTTTGGCAACACACGTTGAACCGGGCATCATGGGAGATTCTGAAATGGACCAGTGAATTGGCACAGAGTATATTTTCACTAAGGATCAAGACTCAATATTAGGTTAAATTAATATTATGATGGATATTTCTGAAGCGTGTTAAACATAACTGCAGCAGGCTGGGAATTCATTTAAATTAATTTCCATGCAATTTGTCTTCCCTCCATGTCGTGGGCAGAACACATCCATCTGAGGGATGTACGAACCAGATTTTGCCGGTTGACCTCATGCCAATTTTATTCCCCCGCTCAATCAGCTGCTCCTGGACGAGCTTCAGCAGCTATAACCGAGTTGCCAAGAATGAGTTTGCATGATTGCACAAGTCCGCAGTGATACCCCACCACCACCACCACAACCAAGGCCAACACCCCCAAGACACTGTGTGTTTTCCCACACCTCTAAAGGGCCTCCGAGATGCCAGCGCAATCTGCAAAACAAACATCCCAAAGAAAACCCTGGAGAAACTTGAAGACGGATGTACTTGCGATTGAGCACGATATGTCTCTTGGAAAATGGGAGCGCTGGCCCTCACAACGGAGAGCACACCAGCCTATTCATTGTAATTACCCCAGCACATGTTGGTCCAACTAATGCAGTGTGAGTTATTGAAATCCTCATTGGCTGTAGGCAATGCTTGCTATGCCATAGCATGCTGATGTTTTTTATTAGTGAATAAACAATTCAACATGGGAATATTAATGGAAATGGGGGGCCCTTTATAGTGAGACCATTAGTTTTAGACTGGAAACACGTGTATACTGTACTACAGCCTTTAGCCCTGGCTAAACCTGACAGTGTAACTTTTCAATTGTGTTTTTCAAACTCAAAATCTTCCACAGCAGTTTATTAAAATCTCTCCAACCCGAGCCTCACCGCGGGCTACACTGAATCTAAAACTACACGTCCCTTCTTACCCGGATTCAAAGGTACATATTAAAGGGTCATATGTCAAATTTGGCCAATCACAGCTCAAGATAGCCAGTGACCATTTCTAGTTACGTAATTGTTCGCTCCAAAGACGACTGGAATGGAATTTCTCAATGAGAGAGAATAAAACCTTTGGACTAGAATGTAGATTGGTACATATATAAATGAAATAATAGCATATATAAGCACATATATGCATATTTCTGGAGTTATATGGGCATGTATAAATAGCAAACACATTTCACATTTATGACATTCATAATAAAACCCATACATATTTTGATAGGTTCACTCACAATGTCTTATTCCTTGACACATATGCTCATCAGATGTTGTATTTTAGCCCTATAGTGTAAATGGGATTTCGATGCATAATTCCAATAAAGTGTTCAATTATTTTAATAACATTATGTCAGGCGAAAATAAAAAAATATATATATTTATGATGTTTTTGTGCTTCATTTACTAAAGAGCAGCTTCATCCATATAGAATATTTAACAGCAGAACAGCTGTGTGTTTTTTGTTTTGTTATGTGGACTATTGTTGTTTTGTTATTGTGTTTTGATGTGAAACTGTAAACGGTCCATACCCAGGGCATCTTGAAAAAGAGATTTGGAATCTAAATGAGTCTTCATCTGGTAAAATAAAGGTTTAATAATAAAAATAAAGCTAGAGGAAACAAGGTAATATCCTGCCTCCTCTGGTACAGTACATCTTTTAAGGCTCACTGGAAATGTGGAATAAAATAAACCCCAAATATAGGTTTAGTTTAAATATTTTCTGCAATATAATAAAATGAAAATAAAAACAGATGAAAATGTGATCAAATATAAACCACATGTGGGTCACTTGTGAAGTTCAGTTATGGGTGTGAATTAAATCGATATTATTTTATTAAAACTATATATTTCAGAACAATAGAATACAAATACAAACAAAATTGCTGTAGCATCCAATTTACCCAAAGGAGACTGTATGCTCTGTAACATACTAATTCAGCAAAACAAGTAGCCCTTTAAGGCTTTCCAGACCGCCAGATCGTGACAGTTTCCACATCAACTACACGCCAGTTGTTTATCTAACACTTTCCCACGATTAAATTGCCTTGGGTATGTTGTACATAATGAAGCCATCAGGAAGTTGGGAGTTCATATTGAGTTTGGTCTTTGTTTCAAAGTCATTAGTTCTGTCGTTAAACCCTAACCAGTACACTGTGGTTTGGTCCCAGTCTAAGAATGTGTTACTAAAGTGCGACCAAGCTGTTGATGACACTTCATGTTCGACCCAACCAATAGCTCCTTCTTTTTGCGTACAGTATGTAGGCCCTAACAGCCTCTGTAACCTGATGCAATCAGACACAGTCCTATAGAAGTGGAAACCACAAGGAAAGTGAAAAACTCCTCTTAGCTTAGAGAGCTTATTACCAGGAGTTAAATGAGATCCATGAGTGGAGTTTATGAGGTTTCCATAGACATGTGTTCCTGAAGAGTCCTGTTCTGGAGAAGCTCTAATCCCCCATAGATCCCTCACCCTTTTATGGCCAGGCTATGTATTTGTACTGCATATGGCTTCCTTGCACGACTCAAATCGTTCTTGCATTATGTATGTATGTACAGTATGTACTGAATTGCCTCCCAGCTTTCTCATTGGTCAGTTCAAATAGCTGCACATGCACAATAACATGGTTATTGTTACCACAATGATACAGACATCTCACAGTATAGCTACTAATTTAATAATGATTATTTATGTAATATTGTGAAGCCAATTTATTACTTGCTACTACTTAAAATGTGATTATAAAAATGCTAGCGGTAGCAGTTTTGTGCTTTCTCTGAACTCTGGAAAGATTTAGATCAGTGACTTGAGCCAAAACATATCTCCATATGTGCCAGTGCTTTGACATTTTGACACCAGGATAAATGTTTGAGCAGGTTGCTTCAAAGTACAGTACAGCATTTAATGATGGAGGTATTCTCAGGTAGTTCACGTCAATGTCGGTTTGCGTAACCCCAATTTACCATCATAGTCACACTGTTTATTAAACATCACATTCAAAGAGACACTCGTATTTGAAACAAGTATAACATTGTGATAGTCAGACAATCTGCTCCTCCATGTCAGTGCCTGGCACTCTTTATTCCTAATAACAGCGCGCACATGCTCACATTTTATCGATAACAATCGGCATGAAAATATAGAAATGAAAGCACGGCATTAACCAATTGTATTATTACTAATTATTAATTACGACCGAAGCAAAATGTACCTGTGTTGCGGGAAAGCACGTAATCCTACACTGTTTAGTTAGACTAAACTAGAAACTTTTATCTATTTGTCGTGAATTTGTCCATATAGCAGTCAGATGTGAATTCAAAGACTCAAAAAGTCTGTAAACTGCTTTTCTAGCAATTACTGCAAATTGTTTTAACATTGTGACACAAATTGGTAATGAAACACGCCATTTGTAGCTAAAGCAGCCATGACACGCTTTGAAATTAGATATTATTTTCAGTCTACAATAGTAGTCCACAGTAGTTTACACACACACACAGTAATTTAAATCGACCTCAGTTCAAGACACATAACCAATACTCTTGTGATTATCTGCCGTTTACTGCAGTGAGGAGGCAGAACATGAAGGTTCGGATCAACGCCACCGGCGACACCATCGTTCTGAAGTTTTTGCGGCCCAGCCCCGACGTCAAGCTCGAGGGCTACATCCTGGGCTATGGAAGCAGCTTGCTGTCCAGGAAGTTCATCCAGCTTCCCGAGAACGGGCAGCCCTACGAAGCCGAGATGGGTAAGAGTTCCCCTTAGACGCAAATGCTTAGTTGTCTTCCTTTCAAGTGTCTTCCTATCTGCCTGCCTGGGTCTCCATCTGTCTTTATCTGTCCAACTCCTTGACAGTCTATCAGTCTATCAATCTACCATTAATTATTGTGTGCCCATCAGGGTTTTCCCCTTCTAGATTTAGGACCCCCCCCCCCCAAGAAATATCTTCCCAAGAACCCGTGGGAAACAATGCAAACCCCCGGCTCCAAGCGACTCTCTTAATAATAATGTTGGCCCAAGATGTCCAAGTGATATCTCACGAGGGTAACGTGAGAGCGTAGACAACAGTAGACTCTCCTAGCAGGTGGCTGTGATCCTTGTTCTGATGTTCAGCCAAGAAATGTTATCCGCACAAAAAAAGTGGTGACAGTGCAATATATTTATGAGAGTGTGTCATTTTTATTTAAAACCAATATTTTATAAATGTTCTCTCTCTTCTGTTCTTCCATCCACAGAGGAATTCCATAGCAGAGCTGAATATAAACTCTAAGCTAAACCTACACTGTTTAGCTTAGTCTTTAAACCCCTTTTGCTTCTTCTTCCATCCATCATCACCTGCCTTTGCTCTCCCTCACTCTCTCTCCCCCTCAAGATATGTTTTTCACCATCCTTCCTTTGTTCAGGAAGTGTAGAGGATCTTCACGTTTTCAATGTTCGTGAATAATTGCCATAGTGTTTTGACAAGCCATAGTCCGGTGTTGATGTTGTTTTCATGATTACCAACATGTACGTGCCTTACAGACAGACAGTGTTTTCGACCCTCAGCAGCAGAATGGACTCTTGCCTTGCTTAAAGACTTGAGCAGACAAGACTTAGGCTATTCCGTGGCAGTCCTTCAGCTGAAAGTTGAAAGACTTTAATGTATTACGTCCAATGTAACCTCAATGTAAATATCTATGCATATGGTGCCTTGTAACCACAGCGTAGGGATTAGTCTTATAAATACCTATACTTTTTATATTGCCATCTAACATACATAAATATTAGTGAATAGCTGGCAGGGATTTAAGAATATCTGCATGTATCTCTTGGCAATGAATGTGGTCTGTCACACGAGGACATTTTATTTAAGTTGTCAGTTGTACAGGGTTACCATTTGTCCTAGAATATCTGTAAAATCATGTAATTGAAGTTTATTCCAGACAGGGAAAGAAATTAACAAAACTGTTGGAAAGTCATGGGAAGATCTTGGAAATTCAGTGGGCAGGCATTACATTTCTTTGGCACGGTAATAAATCTTCATTTAAACAGTTTTTCCTGAAATACTTTTGTCAGTGCAGTGAATGTAGCGAAAATTCCCTATCTGTTGTAAGAAATGGACAAATCAACCCCATGCTGCGTTTGTTCGGGCTGGTAGGACTTGAGGCTGTAGCGACACATGCCAGCATAAAAACATTATGTTAGAACAGGGGATTGAGTGAGGTCAAGGAGCTCTTTTGGTTATTACATGTAGGGTCAAAATACAACAGGGTGGAATGTTTCTGCTTGACATAAGCAAAACGTCTAACGTTGCCCTACCAACCGCCAGTACCTTAGTGATAAAGAAGAAATAATCCCCTGCTCCTAACAGGACCAGACAAATGTTCCGGTTGGAAAAAATCAGTAGTGTTTGTTCATCTTGACACACTTCCAGACTGCCCATTCACTGTGGAACTATTTAATCTTACAGGTCATTTACTATAGTGCTTAGTCCTCAAGTCCTGCTTTTATTAATAGAGACTTTAAATCCCCAATGGGATGAGGTAATGTCACCAGTCCATGAGACAAGTCAGCTTCTCTGGGGATCTATACAAAGCAAGCCTCTTTTTGTCTTAATATTTTTAAGATATTGCATTGTTCAAGGTTGACCAAAATAAGGATTAAGATTCTCTTCTTTTCAAAGAAGTAAGGCTATGGTAAACCATCTGAAACCTGTAAGGCCTTTTAACCCTTAGTATGATTTTTAACTCTGAAGGGAAACTAATCTATGCCTACACTTTACCTTACTTAAACCCACACATTACACCTCCTTCATGAGGGAGCCTATGTCACCCTCATCCACTGATATAATGCCTCAACTACTGATGCAGTGGAAATACATTATTATTGTGGAAGAAAACATTGATACATTACCAATTTAGTTCACTACAGCGACCAAAAGTATTTTACATTCTGAACATCAGCATTTGGACTTGATATAATGATGAGGACGCTAAACAGTCAAGTGTTTTACACTATTGAAACGTCCCGGTGGATAATTTGTTTTAGCCAACAGAATCAGCCAGTCAGGTCATCATAACTTTCCACAGTGCCAATGTCCTGGCATGTGCCCATGTACTCGCATGTCAGCATTACCACCCTGGAGCGATGCTATAGCTAATCACATGCGAAGCCTGTCCAACTCCCTTCCTCCTTGAATGTAAACCGAAGAGCCTTGGATCAATCCTTAATCCCTTTAACACCCAGGGATTTTACCTGGGGAATTTAATTACCCATAATGCACTCCTTCAATCACATCACACAATCCCATCCTGTGTGATTGTTTCATGCCGGATCTCTGACTCAATGCACTTTATTTGAATCCAATTCTTGGCTCTTTGTTTTCCCGCCATTTCTGGCCAAATAACCACATGGTCTAGATTACTCCACCAATACATGCCCATATTTGTGCCTTCTTTTAAAAGGCCGTGGCCTAGTTCTGCAAACGGTGGGGGGGTGTTCATTGTACAAGCAAACATTTCAAGTGAGTTTTGATATATGCAAGCTTCTTGGACCACCAACACGAAGGAAAACATAAACACATATTATATATACCAGTTTTGTAAATGCTCTGTGTACAGTTAATTCGTTTGCGGGTCTAGGAAAAATGTATACTCTACTGTATTTCTCCGAAACACTGAAAGGTTGTAGTGCTACCGCTAGCGACAACATACAAATATGTAGCAGATCTGATGTTTTTATTTATTTAGTTTTTTTTACTGTGGAGTATAATAGAGACATTGTGTGGGTTCCAAAATACAGTCTTGGTATAAATATCCCTGTGTTGTGTATAAAGCGATTTAATCGTTTACATCTGTGTGCCTGTTTAATTTTTGCCTGTTTTTCAAATGGGCTGTAAATAGGCACACAGTACCTGTTATTACGTCATCTCTATAGGAAAGCTATGTTAAGCCTCATCTGCTTTTTTCTCATAACAAAGGCTTGTATTCGTGGGATATGTCATGCCATAGCTCCAGGTACAGTGTGCACTGTGCATACTACAGCACAATGTGTGTCTTGGTTGCTGGTCTCGCTTTGCTCTGCTTAGTAGAGCACAAATCCACTTCCATAAATCACAACAGTATGTGACACAACAGTATACAGTGTGCATTATGAAGGCTATACTTTATATGCTAACATAAACTTTTTTCTGGGGGCTTCGCCTTGTCAAGAATCACATATATAGCCTCCCTATCTACAGTACCACGACAAATTTAATATCTTCATTTTAAATCATTAATTTTAGTATAATTCGACAGTTTATAAATGACTGATATTGTAATTGAAGACTTACTGTTTCTCCTTTAGACGCTGAGCCTAAGTACCTGGTTGCTGTCCAGCCTATCCCAGTCAATGACGTCAAGAAACACTGTACAGGTCTGTTGTACAGTACATTTATTTTTACCTTTATTTAAAAGTCCCACTGAGAAATATTCCTTTACAAGGGAGATATGGCATGTTGCCAGTATATATTGCTATATTGCTGAATGAGGGGTCTAACAAAAATTAACTAATACAAATAAAAAAAACATATTTAAATTGAAGAAAAAAGACCGTATATAGTATGTATCCTTGTAGTGCTTGACCTCTGACCTCTGTGTGTGACTCATAGGGAAGGTGAACTTGGCGAAACCGTTGCACTTGGTGATCCAGTCTGTGAGTCCCTCGGCAGTGCTTCTGTCCTGGGGGAACCACCTCAAGACGCCCTATGAGGGAGGGAACATCATGAGCCACTGTCTGGAGGACGGGTGAGACCTATGAGAGTGACCGGTTGTTTACTACGCCTATGGAACAGCGGCATACTGTATTCTATTGGCTCCTTGTCTGGTCACAGGAGGCAAATGTACTGCAGAACGCTGTCAATATTTTTAACATTTGAGCAGGCTTTTAGTTTGTTTTTCCAACTGTAGTCGCATTGGCGCTCCCATACATTTTCCTGAAACATAATGAGTCACTTACTGTTTGCTAGTATGTTTTCAATGAGTGTGCTATCCAATGCACTCAGTCAAGGGGTTTCACAATGCTTGTTCAGGGTACTAAGGCTTCTCCCTCACTGATTTCCAATAATACAATACATCTTCTGGTCTCTCTGTTCCTACCCTGCTGTGTTAGACCAGAGACGGTGGATTCTACAAATGGGAGGGTCTCAATTCCTGTGTTGTTGCTCATACAAACAGCTGAAAGGATAGTATTATCACTTCCTGCGTAGTTGAATAGTTGAAACAAACAAACTGAGCATCACATTGTTACTTTTTATGGGTCAATTTGGGTTAAATTACTGTTTGCTTTCACGTCACGCTGTAGCACTTATATGCCATACTAGACCACACGCACACACAACCCTGCTCATTTGACTACCACAGGAATGTTCCACTAATTTAAGTAAAACTAGATATTTCCAGTAAGTACCTGCAATATACATTAAGTTTAGGCTTTGATGAAGGATACACAATAGCTACTTTTAAAAAAACGTGTCAAAATAATGCAATTACCCAAATTATGACAATGATTTAGTTATCATTTCCGTTTAAAATAAAAGGGAGATAAATTGTCCTTTAGTCATTGAATGTGTTTTTGAATTGAAAGCAATTTAGAACAAAATACCTTAGAGCCTAACTGAAAGCCAAATGGGTGTATAGCAGTACAAAGTGACTCCAGTTTATATAGACAGTTTTTTTTTCTTCATGTGGCAGTCAGTGACGCCTATGCGGTGACTACAATACAAACTGGGCTGAGTTTTACGTGTCTAGAATACTGACAGACAAGAATATTGTTTTGGCTGTGTGTCCTTTTAGATCAGACTTGTCAACCGACAGCACACAGGACATTACTCTTGCTAGCCCATTTGGCTATTTCATTGTAGAAGTATAACCCCTTCTATTCTATGTACAGCAGAGTTCTATATTGAGCAACATCTGGTTTGTTTCCCTGTGCATGCAGCCGCCACGGGCCACAGCTTTTGCTATGCTAATGGCTTCAATTTCAAATGGACGGCTAAACAAACGTGGAATACTAAATGTGGCAACACCCAGGGGTTGTTAGAAAAGACTACGCCACTCTGGGAATTTCACCCAGAGAATTATAAATGTCCAAGGCACACAAGTTTG
>JAODTR010021063.1:4682-16674 GCA_025399935.1 Amblyopsis rosae
TGTAAAGATATAGTTGAGTAATTATGTCCTGAGCGGAGAGTGACATCATATTCCCTCTCTGTGTGTTGTAATCCGAGCTCCTTTATTTGTTTTCATGGCTGGTCTGGCTGTGTGTGTGTGTTTTATTCTGAGATGCTGGTGCTTACTCTGCTTAGTGGCAGACAACATAGCTCCTTTTAAGCATTGTAAATTTGATCGGAAAACGCAGTTATTGATTTCAAAGTTTTATCCACTGGGAATGCTCTGCTCTAAGTGGTGGAAAACACTGTTAATGTGGACCGAAGCCAAAATAGAGAGAAATAAATACTTATTCTAAATAATATGTGTGTGGATATAATCTCACAGAGCTAGTGTTTACTTTTGTTAAGTCTGGGACGCAGCATTGGCTAACTGCAAATTGGAAACTAAGCGGCACACGTCTATTTACAGGTCTTATAAAAATCTATTTAAAAAGTATGGTTAAAAGACTGAAATTAGTCATTAAAGCAATAGCATTACATATAGTCTTGTGTGAGTGACAATGAATGAACAGCCAATGCAAAGCCCACTTCCTGATAGTGCCGTGCTTAAGGGCCTATGTACAGAATCAGATGTTCAGCATTGTCGCTATGTAGTGCTAATGAACAGAAGAGGCTGAGCTGTAGGTAGATGCAATATAACAGTAATATACCATATCAGAACACCAAAATAATAATTATATTATGTTAGCAAGCAGGAAGAAAATATTAAGGACGCTATTAAGAGTGGCACTTGTATGTGTGTGTACATTTGTGTGTGTGTGTGTGTATGTGTGTGTGAATTGGGTATCTGTACAGGAATGCCAAGGGCAGATGGAGTGATGGGAAAGACAACAAATAGGTACATTGTCCTGTTGGGAGAGCAGCCTCATGCCACATGAAGAGCACCTGTCACTTGACCATCTCTCTCTCTCTCTCTCTCTCTCTCTTATACACACACACACACACACACACACACACACACACATATACAGATACATTTTAAGAAACAGATACAAACAGACACATGTCTGTGTGTGTCATGCAAACACACAGACACACTTATACACACAAATCTGCAGTTTGTCCACGTCCTGCGCGCGCACGCACGTGCACGCGCATACACACACACACACACACTCGCGCAGACACACACACACACAAATGGACATTTCACGCAAACGCGTCTGAAACGTACAGTACATGGACACTGAATCAGACATTCACAAAAATATTTAGTGACACACAAACACACACGCATTAGCAGTGCTGTCATGTTGATGTCTTCTCAGAACACTGAAGGACGCTGAGCTGAAGCCTGAGAAATGTAACCTTAACAAAGCGCCCTGTGTGTGTTGGTGCTATTGTGCCACACTGCCACAGAACCTTCCAGAAGCAATCTCTCATCAGCTGATGGTTTCAAGAGTTTGCCAAGGACATGTGGAGGGAGGTCGTGGGGGGGGTTCTTACTGTACTAGCATGCCGGATTTTGACGGCCATTTTGCCCTGCTATAGCATCTCCTCAGGAGTGAACTACTAAGGAGATCCTGCTGAAATCCTGTTAACGGTCCTATATGATATATTTTAAACATTAACAGCAGCAAACAATTTTCTATTTAAAGAAATAGTGGTGTACAGGTGTCCTGAGCAAGACACACTCCCTTTGCGCGTGCGTGTGTGTGTGCGTGTTGTAATCCAAGCTTCTCCAGGGCTGTTCTTTGTTTTCATAGCCGGGCTGGCCACACACGCAACATAGTGCATGTGTGTGCTTGTGGCTTATGCATTTGTTTTGTTCAGAGACGCTATAGTGCTCTAGCATGCCTAGAGCACTATAGTGGCAGACAAGATCATACAGGGTTCCTTTAAGTAACACTTAACACAGCATTTGCGTGTTACATATGGGTGACAGTAACTGTGTCATCTTGACAAGAAACTGAGAATAAAGCTGAATGTTGGGATTCGATTTTATTTTCCATGACAATGTCTTTGCAACTGACTGCATTTATGGTATTTGGCAGACGTTTTTATCAATAGTGACTTACATGTAGTACATTTGTCAATAGTTGGACAGGTCATACATCAGCAATTATAAGCAGTCAATATTATATCAGAATCGTTACAGCATCTCGTAATGTCCTCTCATGTTAATAAATCATTCAATCATCAAACAATGTTCCTAATGGCCTGAGTGGCCTGTGCCTAATCCTAAAGTACTAAATACATAAGAGCAGAATAGGACTTTTTTTTTAAAGGCTAGTGAAGAATACAATGTTTACACAGAAGGACTAGCTGATCTAGACATAAGCAATCTACAAAGTCCATTGTTGTCTGGTGGACAAATTTGAATGGTTCACTCAGTATGCTGGGAAAATTCGCGGAAAATTCATCTAACCAAATTAGCTCGGATTGATGAACAATGACCATCAAACACGCCAACACACGGTGGCCCAGCATTCTTACTGTTTCATGAGGCGTTTTTAGGCCTTTATACTATAGGAATTAGTCATTTGAGCAAACCGTGGGACAAAGAACATATGTGTGATGGCCACAATAATGTCAACAAAGCCCTTTTTGTACATCAACACATTACGTCAGAGTTATTAGCACATTATGACAGATTCTGTAATGCAGGTGATATTTATATAATGATATAACCTCTTTGTTATATTCCTTCTCATTGCCCAATACATACACACACAGGTACTCTCACAGCTACAACCATAGTGCAATTATTAATTGTATTACCCCACAAAACATACAGAGTTGCTGTGTCTTCTACCTGTCTGACTTGTTTTGCAATGCCAGAATAACTCTTTAAGATAGTCAAATCCTGTTACTATGCCGGTGTAGTATTATGTTTGTGCCACGTGACAGAAACATAGGTTTAGCAGGCAAATACTATTCAATATGTGGACTGAAGTGTAAACTGATGGACTGACTTTTAACTTGTTGAGAGTAACATCCATGTATTATGTCCTTATGGCACGCTCTTGAGTTTGTGTCAGAATTATTCAGAATTCATACCCAATACTTGAGACAAGATGGTTTTATACTGCATGGTGTAGGGAATAATCTCAAATAACATATAGCTGTATTTGAAGGATATTGCTAAGATAAGCAATACTTTATGAACAAACAATGAGACTGGGGAAATATTTTATTGCACATCACATCAACATAATATTATATCAGTTATTAGCACCGAATTATATATTGTATTTAAGGCTGTATTAAGATTATGTTTACAACTTGATATCATCTTTGTTGTGTGCCTTCTCACACTCTTGTGTGGCTAAAGCTGTCATTACGAAAGATAGGGAGGAAATTTGAGTGTAAATCAATTAGTGTACTTTCAATAGTAAAAAAAAACGTCTACATGTGTATGTAAGTTGCTGTCGTAACACATGCTAACCAATCTCCACTTCCATGCTTTCTCTAGAAGTTAAAATACTCCACTAATCCCGGACAAAGTGCTACAAGGTAAACAAGCGTGAATACAGAGAGCGAGTCCAAGCTGTGTTGGCTAGGGAGACCAGGCCAGCAGGTGCAATATGGAAGCTCCTCCCCCAGTATGGCACACCCAGGTAGCCCCCCAGGAGCCAGCGGGCACGCTGAACAAGAAGGCATCGGTGTGCGTCCAGCCAGAATGCTCCATCTGCTACAACACGTACGACAATGTCTTCAAGACGCCCAAGCAGTTGGAGTGCACCCACATCTTCTGCCTGGAGTGCCTGTCTCGCCTCATGGTGGTGTCGCTGAGAGACCAGGAGGGGAGTGGCGGCAGCCAGCTCACTTGTCCCTTCTGCCGGCACTTGACCCTGCTGCCTAAGGAGGGTCCCCCGGCTCTAACCACCAGCCACGAGGTGCTGTGCAAGCTGCCCAGGCACCAGCAACAGGAGGAGCCCGTCTGGCTGGAGGGGCACAAACTGTGCTACAAAAGCCCCGCCTACTCCGGCTCAGGCTCCTCCTCCTCCTCCTCCTCCTCAAGCGCCGCCCCCTCTGCCTTTTGCATCTGCATCGACATCGGCACCAGCAAGGCGGCCGAGGCCCATATCCAGAGCAGGCCCCGGACCCTCCGCCTGCTGGATCGGCTGACAGACTGGAAGAGGCTGCTGCTGTTCATCATGCTCATGGTACTGGTGGTGGTGATTGTGCTGTGGCCCTTGCAGTGCATCATCACCACGGGCAACATGCGCTGCCTGACAGCCATGCCAGACGTCTCCAGCACGACAACCACTACATTTGCCCCCGACACCCGATCAGCCAACACCACTTTCTAGGCCTAGGGTGTTGATTTTAGCTGGACATCCAACGGACTGTTTGTGAATCATTCATTCACGTGTCGATATTCTGTGAAATTGCCTGAAATGCCGAATATTTACCACACAGAATCGTTTGACTATTTACATCATGCATGTAGTAGCATTGTCACTCCATCATAGAGACAATCTCAGTAGGTCAGAGATAGACGATGCGGCCACACTGAGATATAGCCAAGTAAGGCATTTTTTACCATTTAAACAACCTTTCGTACTTCATCTTGGATCAACCTTTCTGGTGTCATGGGGATAAATCCGGTTAATTTGACAAGCAATACTTCTTTCTGGGAGAAGTATGTTTTTAGTTGTCATGATCAGTATCAAGTTGTTGATGATTTTTGTTTATGTATACACAATGGACACAGATAATAGGAATGTTCCACAAGCAACATTAGTGATGTTGATTCATTCAGGCGATATCTGTCTATGTGTATATCTAAATATGTGGATGTAATATGTTTTAATATTCAGACACATCTTTTCACTATGCATGCAATATATATATAGCATCAGATAAAGTAGGTTTTAAAGCCAACGTTTAAGGCAAAACCTTAAGTTGTTAAAATCCTATCACATTTAAGTAGTTTTGTATTTGCAGGGGGAAATGTCAAAGCAGTGTGCCAACTGGAAAACTGAATGTTTGGATAAATTGTTTACTTTGACATAAAAATACAACTCATCTCAAATCAGACAAATATTTTTATTGAGATTATGTTTTTAATGTTTTATTTATTTAACTTCTTAACACAAATTACTTATTTAGTTATTCTATCTCAGTCATTACATGTTCTATCAGTTGTGCAAAAGTAGTATTTATTTAGCCTAAACTTTAAAATAAACCACTATAGTGGTTTGTATAATATGCTACCATGCAGGAAATACCAGAATCATTTTCAATTAATTTTGACAGACTAATGCTTGTTTAATAGAGACTTCATTCTTCTTAACAATTAGATAATTACAATAGGCTCTGAGGCTTTCAACCTAGGTAAATAGTTACATGAGTATACCTTCAATAATTATTTTCCGTTGGTTGTCATCACGATAATAATGAGAATGACTTCCTTATTATGTTTTGAAGTGTTTGTGAGAAGGAGGTTAGTACCCGTAACACTTATTGTGTTCAAACAAACTCAACAAGTCCTGCTTGTTATGCCTGCATCTTTCTTGAAATGTTACAGTTTACTTTGACTGTTGTAACTGAGCTTGTTTGTTCTGAATACATTTACTTTACATTCACACTCCTTGCATTAAAGCAGCCCCTATAGAATGCGGTATAGCAGTTTGTTAGGGCACACAACTGAGTTTGAATCCCAAATAATGCTGAATTCAGCCATGTGGAGCCACACCCATATATGGGCACTTCAATTTTGCAACAAGTTAGGTAATTATTGACAAATGCTACAAATACACAAGCCACTAGACAGTTTTCATATATTCCCCTACAGTACATTATTTTATCCTCCCATAACAATATATAATCCTATATGATAGATTTGATCAATGTAAAGGTCCAAGATAACATTGCATTTTCTACAGTAGTACTGTATTCATCCATATTCAAATCTCACAAAGTTTTTGGGGGAGAATTTGAGGGAAATTAACAAATGAGATATTAATGACATTGTACAGTATATGCATAAAGAACCAAATAAAAATAGAACACAATGGTGTACATATTTTAACACATTAATTCCAAAATACATTACTGTAACTCCAATATGAGCCTTACATTCTTATTTTACTCTTGTCAGATCAGTAACATAAATAACAATAACACAATGTACATGTAATTTTCTAAAGTTACTTCATATATTTATTATGTACTGTATCATTGCATCAGTCTAGCCAGAACAAGGCATTTGTTGCAGAGCCAGTGCAAAAACAGGCTCTACAAAACACATAAATCAACAGGCAATTTAAAACAAGGAAATAACAAGGAATATAAATAAAGATATATCAACATCATATTCAAGTAAGTTTAAGAGGACAAGCAGAAACAATTAATGATAATCACCATATACCCCATGTATAATGGTTTAACTCACAATAAGAAATACAAATGGTGTATTAAAAGCATAGTCAGTTTATTCTGGAGAAGGCTTGTTGATATTTGTTCTTTATCAAAACAAAAACACCTCTCCCTTCAATGCCATAGGGTGCTCTCTCAGAAGCTCTGCTCCACACATGGGAGCACAAACAAAGTGGTGCCAATTTACAGAGCCAGGGCTGCGTAGAAACACAGGATGGTGTTTCCAGCACCCACACAGAACAAATAGCTAGTGTACCGCGAGGAGACATTCGCTGAATCTGACAAAATGTTAATAGCTTACAATTGCTGACTATATCTTTAACACCGTTAAACAATAATAATAACTTCTTGCACAATACAAAATGCACGAATGGATGAAACAATTACAAATGTACAGCAAAAAAAAAGATATACAAGACTCTAGTGCACTAACAGAATATTTAGAGAAGATCTTGAACCACGCATTAATTGATCATGTGAAATTCTTTCATGTGTATAGCCATAGATACTCAACCAAATTTATAAGAAGTGATTCAGCAGTTTTCCAAACACATTTTCAAGTATTGAAGTGTCAGTGTTTCACCATCTTAAAACAAATGTTTGACCCATAGAGGCAAGGTGAAATACAATTCAAATTAATAACTAAAATGTCCTCAATCACAGCACAACACATTAAGAAAAACAGACCATGAATCAAAAACATTGCTTTTCATTCATTAGACATGCGCTGGTGCATGGTTTGGCTAGGTGGACAATGGGAACCAATAACAAACATTATTAATGTTCAAAGCACATAAATGTATTAAAAAAATGCCTAACTTGCAGGGTCACATTTTTCATAAGTAATCAATGTTTCAGAAAATATAGCTTTTACAAATATCAAGTTACACTGTGAAAGGATACATTTTTCTTAACTATCTTACAAATTATCTCTAACATCAAATCAAAACAAATAATTTTGCGTGACACAACATTATTAGCAAGAACTGATTTCTTCGGTCATCCTGTAATGTCCTATATTGAGCCCTTCTTGTGAGGATAGTCTCCTCAAAAACACATACTACTCCAATGTGTTTAGGGGCAACCAACCATGCATCTGCTGCAACACAACTGGCTGTATGAGAGGGCAACATTCATCTTTTGTCATTTCATTTCTAAATGGAAAGAAGAGTCAACAATCTGTCTGTCATGACCACTGACGTCAGATTACTATGACAAGCCTGGATTAATAGTCATCTTGCAAATGATGTTTTTTGGGAGACAAATCCACTCTTCAATCTTAGGCCTGACTTGGGTGGCTATAGTTATCACTAGGCAGGGCTGGCATCATGAAGCAAACCTACTGTACCCTGCCCCCCCCAAATAATCCCCTTGTGTCTCTATAGGGTGACAGATGTTCACATTTAGTGCAATGAGGATTTATCTCCATCCAGTCAGAACACTTCTTTACCCGTTTATCTGAGAGAAACAGGTAGTCAATTGTGCTTTGTAAAAAATCATTATTTCACACCCTAGCTTTACCTCTTGTTTATAAGTAAAAAATGTTTTAATAAAAAACTGTTATAAAATCATACCAGTGTTGTCAATAAAACATCTAATTACAGTAAATCAAATCAATTAATCATAGATGATTGATTGGGTCATATATTGGACCAGATCATTTTGCACATGTACAATTATACCACATACAATTATAACACACCCTCCACGCCAGTTACCCTTTCTATAAATAGTTTAGCTAATCTTATCTTCAACCGAAGCGATACAAACAAAAAGCGCAGTAAAAGGTCACTGCCAACTAACACTGTAAATCTGTGACGTCTTAAAAAAATCCAATACTACACCCAAATATATTAAGAAATATATATATATAACTTATGACAAGAGTAACATAGAGATTGCTTGTCCTCCCAGTGCCATGTGGTACCGTTGTGGGTTGCATAACTACCTTAACTATCACTCTGTTCAATCATTGCAGCTGGACAAACAAATCCATAAAAAGTATTTGGTTCAACACAATGACAGCCTGAAAGTGGAGGGAAAAGGGAAAGGATAGTTGAGTGATATGGCAAGCGTAGCTTGAACTTGGCTCCCACCGGTTACCTTTGGGTGTCAACTTGTCTGGACGGTGGCGGCAAGGATTTGAGACCAGTGGCAATGTAACAGCAGGCTCGGGGGGTTCAATCACACACACATTCGGCAACAAGGCACTTCACTCCTTCATAATAAAACGGAGAGGTTGTAGAGAGGCAGAAAATATATATGACTGTATTTCTGAGTGCATAGACATGTGATTGAAAGGTCCCAGCAGGATGGCACCAGCACGGGATATAGGAGAGGTCACCCCAAGCGAGGTCCACCGTTTGGGTGTGCGGGGCCAGAAAACCACTGGTCCCCCATGACATTTTCAGGTGCTGGTGGAGACGCACTCGGCCTTAACCTGAGGCAGACACAGGGTGATATCATCATTAATGTACGTATAAACGATGATATCAAGCACAGTGTGTGTGCTCCTTCAGAGTGACCGCACCCAACAGAACATAATCACATGGAAATACCATACAGTATATATTTAACAAGCATACTGTGCATACAGTACAGTAGGTCTAAGAATATACAACAGTATATGCCCTTGTTACTCATGTTGTATAGTTAAACATTTAATCTAATACAAAAAGATAAAAAAGCATATGTCATGACAAAAATGACTGAAATACAAACATTCATAATACAAGATATCATAACTAACTTATTTATCAATACTAATATTAAATTCAGAATCTGTCAGATACATTTTTTTTTTTTACTTTTTTCAAATTCACTCTGATCACAAATTTGATAACAGATTTAGTAAGATAACGCTGGCTTAAGAACTCACAGAGACAGACATAGAAATGCAGAGATCCGTGGTAGAAACCTTTACCTCCTGGTGTTACTGCTCAAAGTTGTGTTCTGGCCTTTAATCTTGACGTTTTCATACACGCTGGACGAATCATCATTTGTCATGCTGTGCCCCGACAGGCAGATGCAAAAAAACAACCATAGAATATCTTAGATATAATACACAGTGTGTACATGTATATCAGAGTTTGAAATGTATTTGAATTATTGTTAACCCAAAGTAAGATAATACTGTATGTACTGTAAGTGAGGTGGCATGTGTACTCACACAGAAGAGGAACATGAGGAAGAAATGCTGGATTTTGGTCTGGAATTGGTCATAGGGGGATATCTGATGTTGGAATACTCCCTCTCCTTGGTCTTATTCCTCTGCAAATTGTCCCAGAAGCAGTTAACCTACAAATGCATCTCTCTCTCTCTCTCTCTCTCTCTCTCTCTCTCTCTCTCTCTCTCTCTCTCTCTCTCTCTCTCTCTCCTAGGAGACATTTGCATTTTCAAGTTCACATTTCTATCTTTCCTACTATTGGTTTCATAATTCATAACAATCTAACACATGTTTACTGACTATCTCAACACAACACCTCTGAATAAATAAGGAATGTCAAGATGTCTGTATAGCTTCAGAGTTCACCATTTTATAGCATGAAATAATCATATAGAGTAAATGTGCCGTATGTAGGATTTTAGAGCTATACATCTAGTGTAATGCCATACACATCCACCAGCATCAACTATTAGTCTTGCAGAGCCAGCCTTTACCTGAAACACAGAATTGACTAACTGCCTGCCTACTTGACAAAATATGTATTTCGCAGAATGTACACAGGCTGAATTGAGCAGTGCAGGATGTGACCCACACAGAAGTCAGTTTGCTGGTTTGTATTCTGTGGTTGCGGTTGCTGGTCACACATACGAGTGGTTTTGATATCACGAGTGGTTGTTGGTTTTGCTACAGTAAAGTGTATTGGGGCAGTTGTTGTTTTCATGGGCAATATCGCAGTATTCTTTAGCCTACAAGACCAGTGTTAGACACAGCAATAAGCCATGTCTTCTCCATCCTGGCTCACTAAATAAAGTAGAGCCAGTTACAGTGGCCACCCACCAAACCCACACATTTGGCAGTCACAATTCAGTGTGAAGTGCAAATGTTTTATTTGCCCATTCGTTTGCATAGAATGGAAATGAATGGAGGGTGAATATTAGTCACTGTCATCATTAGTCACCCCTGGGGCGTCATGTATAAAGTTTGCTACACACAAAAACGTTACGGTAACTGGGATGACATGTGAGGTAAAAAAGATGGTGGTAAGATCACTAAATAAAGCCCTTTCCCAGATTAAAAAACATAAAGTCTAAAGCACACATCGCCATTGCCAGGCCAACTATATTCGTTAATTTCATGTATATTAAGTGAGTAGCTAGCCTAATTAGCAATGTGTAAATAAATATGCTTTATTGAACGTTCAAGCTGTTTTCTTTCAGCCCCAGTGAATATAGTGTGTGTTCCCATGTATTAGTTAGTTCAACAAGTGTGTTACCTTGTCTCTTTCTCAGACTTCTCTTTGTCTGTTTATCCCACCTGCCTTCATGTTTTTGCTCTTTCCTTCGGATATACTGCTGTTTGTCCTGTACTGAGCTCTAGTTTGCCTTTTGTTTCTGAACGTTAGCTCTGGACTACTGCCTGTCCCTGTTTGCACTTAGCCTGCTGAACTAAACGTGCTCGCTATTTGATTAGCTCTGCCTTTGGGTCATACTGCAGCGCTGTCTCTCAAACCTGCAGTAGCTTAAATCAAATAATGTATAGACTGTTAAAATCATTATTTGCACTGCAGCCACACTAAGGATTTGTACATTGTTCCCTTTCATTTTATGGAAATTAAAGTCAAAGCTAAATATATATATATATATATATATATATAATTAGTTTGAAAATGGCTCTTAGTAGAAGTCTCACTGACTCACATTTTGTAATCCTACTGGGAACTTTGATGATGCATATGGAATTTACCAGAAAACAGCAAAATAAAAATACATTGTAGGTTTAAGATGTGCTACATATAATGGGTAGGTACCATGGAAAAAATATTTTAAAAAATAAACAATTTTCATGCAGTGTTTTTGTGTATCTGAAAATGTCAACAAGCAAAATCTGGTTATAACACTGGGAATTCTCTGGCCCTCTACAGAACAAATAGATTTAGTTTGAAATGTACATATACAGTATGTATACAATGAATATATTAATGTGTCCATTTGACAGAAAATGCTTCTCTAATTGTTCCATAATGGAGTGCTCATGCTTGGCAAATGAACATGCCTTAAAGGTACAATCTGTCACATTCTAGTTTAGAAAGTGACAGATTGTACCTAATTCTGTCTATCTGATGGAGCAATCACAGCGTTTTAAGGCACTTCATACAGCCTAATGTAAATGTTTATGCAATAGACTACCTTACACCCGATTGTAAAACCTGGAACCAGAACTGCAAATGGAAGCATTACTGCTAATGGAAGCAGTAATGCTAATGCTTTAAAAGAGTGTTCTGTACCTGTTCCTCCTCCAGTCTCTTCTGGGCTGTGTCTATGTACTGCTGCACAGCCATATAGATGAACTTGTACTGGGCTTCAGTCTGCACCATGCCAGACCTCTGCTGTCTCACCTGCTGGATGGTCTTAGGGATGTCGATATCACAGTCTAGTCCTGTGGCACGCACACACACGCACGCACACGCACGCACACGCAC
>JAODTR010021074.1:0-24562 GCA_025399935.1 Amblyopsis rosae
TGATGTCACCACACATCAGTGGATAGAGTGTGACAGCTGCAAAGGATGGTTGCACCTTGAATGTGCTGGTTTAGAGTCCGCTAACCTCCAGCAATCTGCAGTCTTTACTTGTGGGTGCCAGAACCCAGAGCTATGGGTCTTTGACAAGTAGATACTTCTAATAATGCTTTCTTAGTTTTCACTACAAACTCGATTTATTAGAAATTGTATGCTATAGCAGATAAATTCCATCTAACTGATGACATGGAAAGGTTGTTCTTTCAATAAATGCCTATTGACAGTGAACTTGACAGTGAAGTTTACTAAACTATTTAATTTATTGAGAAAAGGGATAACAACCTGGATGTACTATAGCTGGCTGTACAATGTGTAGACTGCATTATATATGTTCTTAAAAGTGTATTGTTTGTTATCCACAGACTCCGTGAATTAATAGTTCAAGTTCAAGGCCTTGTAACAGAGGAAGAAGTTAAAGTTTGTTTATTTTTTTTGGTATGTGTAAATACATAAAAACTCATACATAAATAACATTTTCCAGTAGGCATTCCTTGTTCACTTGGAGGAAGGCGTTTTAAAGTCCCCAAGGATGTTCCTTTGGAGGAACTCTGGCATTTCTCCCCGTCTCAAGATGCTGACTCAGATTTGTGGGTTCCTGATTTCTGGTAAGCATGTATGTTATTTTACTCTATAATTCTGTAAAATGTGTTTTCCAGTTCTGTTATGTTATATTGATTTGATGTTTAATTTAAGGGCGATGACTACATCGAACTTCAGGAAAGTGGACCTACTTTTTGATGTGATGATGCCGGAGGTAAATGTGAATTTTTCACCATGCTAATGAACACCAAATGCAATAATTGGGAACAACATATTATTAGTATTATTTTTTGCAAATTTTGTGTTTTAATTTAAATGTTCTTGTTTTAGGTCATGATAAAGATCCTGACCAAGCATCAGGGGATGTGTCGCTACATGGCTGAGGTCTTCATTAATAGCAGGGAAGAAATTTAGGGGCCACTTTAGTTTTTTTTTACATTAAAGTAAGGCAAAGCAGTGTGTTGTACATTGATTTGTTTTTATGTAAATTTAGATATTATGGTGCCTTTTTATTTATTTATTTTTTTAATGAACATCCATATAATGCCAAGTGCAGTAGGCTACGTGTTTATTTAAAAATGTTTTGTATTTCTATAATAAATATGTAAAAACATCTATGCATATTTCAGACTCTTATATAGAAACTGAAAATGTATTTGACTAACAGCTTATAAAATAGGCCTACAAATTATGTGTTCATGTTTCCCTGATTGCTCTAAGCACGTGGACGTCGTCGCTAGAGGAAGCCCTATAGGGCTATATATCTATTGACACCACCGGCTGTCTCGTGCACAAAAGTGATTATAAAGTTATTTCCATCTGCCAAAGCAGCTGATTTTATCTGGATCAACCAGCCAAGAGGGTGCAATGTTGAGCTTGGACTGAAAAGTGGTGGATACTTGGATGGGAGGGATGTTTAGCTGAACGGACGAACCAAGAGTAGGGATGTTTAGCTGAACGGACGGACAAGAGTAGGGATGTTTAGCTGAACGGATGGACGGACGGACCAAGAGTAGGGATGTTTAGCTGGACGGACGGACGGACGGACCAAGAGTAGGAATGTTTAGCTGAATGGACGGACGGCCCAAGAGTAGGGATGTTTAGCTGAACGGATGGACGGACGGACCAAGAGTAGGGATGTTTAGCTGGATGGACGGACAGACCAAGAGTAGGGATGTTTAGCTGGACGGACGGACGGACGGACCAAGAGTAGGGATGTTTAGCTGGACGGACCGACAACAAGTAGGGATGTTATGCTGGACGAACGGAAGATGAGTTGGCTATGGACGTCTCATATTTTCCATATGAATCATCAGAACGTTTGAGATTGAAATCTCAATGATTAACATTGGAGTACATGATAGCCCGACAGCAGCCGATAATGTTTTAATGTCACCAATCTTTTTGAGATGTTTGAGATGCTGATGCTGATGATTGTTTTATGTGCTCAGAAACCCTCTTTGAGCTGAAATATATTATAACTGCTCTGCCAATAGTTATAGGCCTAGTTAATTACTCATGCATATGCTGTTGTCTAAATATACTGTAGCCTATATCCTATGCTACACACACAGAGACTGAAGCTGATAATGCTTATCAAGGGGTCATAACTGAATTGTTATAACAAAGTGTTGCTAATCTATCATAGTAAAATGTTTTAATTTAGGTAAATATAGCCTATAAAAAATTGCCTAGACTATATGAAGATTTACTAGTTTGAAATGTCCTAATTACTAAATAGGAAATTGACGTCTATACGTTTATACGTTGTCTGTCCATTGTAGAGAACTGGCTCTCATATCATCGTCCGTCCTTGCATCCACTTGAGTTGAGGGCTGTCGTTAGAGACATGCCGCTCAACATCTGAGCGTCCCTCATCTGCCGTCCGTAATCGGCTGGAGGGCTCCCTAGCGTGGAGAGCTCGGCCGTCCGTCCTTGTCAGCATCTACTCGAGGGCTCCCCCTAGCGTGGACGTACGCACGGACGTCCACGTCCCTCTGGGGGATCTAGCTCCTACTGGCGTGATGAGCACAATATTGAAAGAGAATACACATTTTTTCACTCCTTGTAAGGCAGGTCCAGAAAGCCCTCTGGAAACAAACTGACTTCATAAGTTTAATACATTTTATTTCAAAAAGGCATAAACAGTCAACACATTGGAATCAATATGTAATTTTATATAAAAGTATGAATAATAACATGTTTTGGCTTTCGTGACACTCAAGGACACCTTATATTGAACATAGACAAATATAAAGACATAAAAACATCTGCTTAATATATAATGTATTGGCTATAAACACATGCCTACATACAAACTTAATATAGGCTAATACAACTTCTGACTATACACATATTTCACAAACAATTAAATATATGTACACATACATAAAAAGATGATTAGGTTACATTTTAAAATAAACAAGATATGTTTCTACAATCAAAACAACCTTTAATTTCTGTTTATGCATTAGTCAAATGTCTAAGAAATACAGCCTACGTTAGATTATAAAGATTGCAATAATATAACTTCATCAACGAGTAGTCTAGGCTGCACTCAAAGCATATTAATCAATGCTAACAATACACACAATATCTGATTCTGAACACACTCCTGCCTTGTACACAGCTAATAAGCCAGATGGGCCTGGTGACAGAAGCCTTTCAGGGTTATTGGTTCCAACAGATGACAAAGCTTTGGCAAACATTTTCCACTAGTTGTGTGTGCGCGCGCACGCGCTGGGAGTTTCTGGTCGGATGGAGGAAATCATCTATAGAATGTTGGCTAATTGGAGGAGGCATTACGAAAGAGTCTGAAGCCTGTCCCCAGACATACGGAAGGGAAAAGGTTTGTGGACGACACCTTTTGCGTAGCTGCAAACAGAAGCCCCTTCTGCAGAAAACTATAGGCTGGCATTCAGCTTCCAGCAGTCACACCACCATGACCTTACGTAAATGTTGGGATACCATGTTTTCTGTGTGCATTGTGTGTTTGTCTGAATATGCAGGGCTTTGCTGTTCAGCATTCACAGATGAAGTAGAGCTTTTAAAAGGAGAGCAGATGAAGGCGGCAGTGTGGGAGGTTTGTGAAGATGAAGGCAGACAGGAAACTAGCCGAGACAGATAGCGAGAGAGCGAAGGACAGACGACTTACTAGTGTCTCGCTTCCCCATGAAGAGATGACAGAGAGGAGGAAACAGAGGGAGAGGAAGGGTGAAGGCAGAAAGTAAATGAGAGGGAAATATCACAAGAAAACAAGAAACTATAGACAGATTGAGCAAGAGAATAGAGAGCGGTGGGGGGGTGAGAAGCTTGCTCTTTCCGGAGCTGCACAACACTGTGCCTGGGGAGCTGGGACAGTCCAGGCCTCTAACCTGAAATTGAGGGCACTTGTCTGCTGAAATTGGGGCCAGCAGATGGCATTTAGTTTGAAAATACACTCATTGCCGTTGTGAGCAGACGGGGGCTTTTACAGGGACGCAGCGACAGGTTGGGAGAACAGCTAGAAGGTCAGGGCTGTAAAGGCCAATTAGAGACCGACGCACCAAATAGCTTATGAGATTGTAGCCTTCAGAAAACAGGAAGCATATTAAAAAAAAATAATTGTATCAGGTATAGACAGTCAATCTAAGCAATTATTTCAGTTTCAAGTCAATCAATGTTAGCATGCAAGCGTACACAGACACACACACCTTCTAACAGGTGAATAGGTGACAAAGCAAACAAATCTGATTAGAAATGATTTATTTACAAAAGTCAGACAGCAGAACAGGAACAGCACGGGTGTTTGTGGAGGGCCTACAGGCTATGGATGATTGTGCGATTCCTCAGCCTCTGGACATAGTCCTTGGCCTGGTCTAAGCTAGTGCTGGACTCCACCTTTGGCGGCGCACCCTCCACCAGCTTGACAAAGTAGTGGCAGTGCACTTTATCCATTATCCCAAACATCCCTTTGCCATGGTATCGGATCCTCTTCAGATACTTCCCCTTCCCAGAGAAGGACTCAGCTGGAGAGGAGGAGAACACAGTGAATGTCAAGCATACTTATCTGTAATAACACTTGAGAAGCACATTTTATAATTTCAAGGATACAATTAGTTAATAAATGCCGATTTGTTAGAGACTGCAAACCATTATGTATGAGCATATTAATATCCCACAAAGGCCCGCCCATTCTATGAGTAGTTTGAAAAGCCCATCTGGAAACAATTAATTTAGCACCCAAAGCGACATGTATCATTGATGAGTGATTCCTTGCTCAGGGACAGAACCCTCTCTCTAGAGACTATCGGGTGGGAACACACCACCCACCATTAGACTCTGCTGCCCCTGAAAGATAACTGTTCTTTGACCCATTACCAAAACTGAACCAGAAGACTAGAACACCACCTGCGTCTGAGTGGTTGTTATTGGAAAGTTATTTTTGACAGCAGATGTTGAATATTGCACCATGTACACTTAAGAATGATGTGCACGTAAAACATACTTTGCAATAAACTAGTTTCCTACAGGACTAAGCTAAACTGAAATGCATTAATGTAACCCACTACAATTTGTACTGGAGTAGATTAAATATAGAATATAGCACATTTAACATTTTTAAAGTAAATCCCTTAAAATATTTAAGCATTTTTATTTGAGAATGATACTGTGTCAATATATGCATGAAAGAAATTATACAATAAGAAATTACAAGCTATATCTTAAACCTTGAGGCTACATATTTTATTTTTCCCCCCATCACCTTTAATTGTTCTTGATAGTTCAGTGGAACAGTTTCATATTTCACAATCACAACGTAACCTCGATTACAGTATAAATGCCAGTACTTACCAACATACAGGTTGGATTTATACTCCACATTGTGATTTCTGACTGCCATCTCCTGGGCTTCCAGAAGAACCTAAAAACATCAAGAAAATAGCCCAAAACGTCAACAAAAAGTGGTAATTGCCTAGGAAGCAATATTAAACAGAATCTCACACAATCGTGATTTTTAAAAATTTGTTGAATTTGGAAACCATTAGGCAATTTGTTCTCAATGTAGAACATTTATTTTCTAGCTAAATCAAATGGATACATCTTCACCAGCAACCAAATTAACTTTGATGCATTTGCACATACCTCCTTCATGACCTTAGCACCTTTCTTGTCATTAAACTCCAGCTGGGCGACAGCCTGATCTATACTCATCCCTCGAATCTGCAGTGAGGCAGATAAAGGGTTTAACACACAGGAGAGATCAGTCTTTTCTTCCCATTTTTGGTGGTATTCAAAATTTTCAGTATGTCAATCTAGTCTTCATAATGTAATCCTTTAACACTTTAGGATACTGCTGGTGCCATTTATTCTTTAAAGTTGTATTTAGGCACTTTGTAATTCACATGAAGAGTTGATTTTTTACAGCACTTTGACTTCTCTTATTGACTGCTGCTACCAGAAGGGGATGCAATTAAAAATCGACTTCATAATGTAATTTCATGGAGCAATTAATATAGGGAGCAATAGTGTTTCGAGCTATGGCTGAAATCCAAGCCATTCAATGCCTCCAATAACTTAACTTCCCTCATATGGCATTCATGCAAGATAAAAATATTAAATGTTACCAGCTTTAGATGATTTGATGTTAGGATAGAGTAGGTAAAAACATAATACATTACTAATTCCCATTCACATGCGCAGCTTAACCTGTCAATGTTCCATAAACTGTGTTTAATGTGAGAACATTACCAACTGGCTGTTTAGGTCCTAGTAATATTTCCAGAAATATTCCATTACAGTTCTAGTATAGAATTTCTAAAATTCCCAGGTTGGTCTGTTTAGACACCCAAACCTGTTTGGTAAACATGTATGGATGTTCGACCCTGAGAAAAGGAAACTTCTATCAGTCAGTATGTGGCAGATTCAGGGTACTGTTTAGATAGCTATAATCTAAAATAGGAATCTTGTACCCTGTGAATGTGGCATGAGTAAAATTCTTGTACCCTGTGAATGTGGCATGAGTAAAATGTATAACAAGACCCAGGTTTTATGTTAAATTCTTACCATTTTGGCCAGATACCACATCTTATCTTTGCTGTATTTTATCTGTCTCCTGGAGTGATATATCTCCTGTTGAAGGGTCATTCAAGCATACAGACAGACAGACAGACAGACAGACAGGTTGAATGTAGGTATTCATTTGTTTGTTTGCTTGCTTGCTTGTGTTTTTAAAGCCAACCTACTGCAGGTCTACGAGTTTCCTCTTGCAGTTGAGGTGGGAATACTAGATAGTTTTTCTTTTCCCAGAACTTGTTTCCGTTCAGTGACATGCTGGTATGAAAGCATGACTGTGTCTGAAGTTGGACACCAAAGGTTGGTGGGAACCTGTAATCAGATATGAAAATAAAATTATGGGGCTCTGGATAAGCAGTTCTAATTATTTTGACTATTAAAACATAGAAAACATTTGAACTGGCGTTGAAATTGATGTTGTAAAATAAGCTGCTCTTGTCCTTAGCACTAATAATAGGAGGTTGACCCAAACGATGGACACACTTACCTTAAGTGTAATTGTCCAATTACATTCGTAACGACCGACCTAACTGAAGAAACCAATACATGCATTAAAGCAGATCGTCTCGGAACACTGACTTTATATTTACAAAATACTGTGATACAAGTATTTGCAAAGTAAATGCGTTTCTTACCACATCCAATTATGGCCGCTGCCATTTTTGTAATGTTTTGCGACCTGAAATGCATTGCTTTACGGCAGTAACACATTCCTGCATTTTTTAAGTTAACTATATAAAACGATACATATTAACAACATAATATTTAATTTAAATGGCTTTGTTATTATAGTCGCAACTTGTTGCAGACTTATACGAAATTTGTAAACAATTGCACGAATTGGCCATGGTAGGTTTCCGTAGCATACAAACCGGTATTTACGGTAGTTCATTGCCGCATACGGCAATTATTTTCGCTCTGTCTACGAACAAGCATGACTGCTATACTTCATATGTGATAACTTAGTTGTGATTTTTAAGTATAATTACATTGTAATTTACCAAGGCATCATGCAAGAACGAGGGCTTCCAGCTTCTCCCAACTGGTATTGCTGTCGCTGCAGTGACATTAATGACAGAGGTTTGATGGGGTTTGGTGCCAAGAACACAATCTATTTGATGGAGGTGTCTGCACAGTCCTGTAGACTAGTGGGTGAGTTAGCTGAAGTTATCATTCTTCCTGGCATCATCTTATTCTCATTCTGTAGAAAACAGCAAACTGTAAACGTTTTAAAGCGTATCATAATAAAAAAAACCTGTCTCCTTGATACATACATAGGATACATGACAAAGATACACGTTTTAGGACAACGTGTGTTCCAGTAGCTACATGTGTGAGCAGGTAGCATTCGTCTATTGTGTAGGCAGCTGTGATGTTATATTATACACGTCGTTGTGTATTTTTTCTCAGATAAACTGGTTGGACACAGAGAGAGGGTGTCGGGGTTCTCTTTCTGTCAGCACGCAGGGCAGAGTCATTTGTGTGTCAGCTCCTCCGACGATGGCACCGTTAAATTCTGGGACTCGGACCAGAAAGTTCTTCTGAAGGAACACACGTCTCACCAGGTGAGCTTCTCTTTTCTGTTACGATTGAGGTCATTGCAAGAACACTATAATATCAGTGAAATAATGGAGTTGATATAGTAGTTTAGAATGCTTTAACAACGTAATCAAACAAATTGAAGCAAATAAATCAAAGCAATTTGACTATATTGCATGGACAATTTGCATGAAGACATGGTAAAATGTTGTTTGTATTGTGGGTCCTGTCAGATTGTGTCATGTTTATTTCA
Organism: Amblyopsis rosae; assembly: GCA_025399935.1. Lineage (NCBI taxonomy): Eukaryota > Metazoa > Chordata > Actinopteri > Percopsiformes > Amblyopsidae > Amblyopsis > Amblyopsis rosae. The sequence goes on from JAODTR010021074.1 coordinate 8,444, forward strand.
ATAATTAGTAGTTGTTAACATTGTTAATGTTTTATTAGGCTTATGTCGTTTTTTTTTATTTGCTTCGTAAAACAATATGTTTGAAAGGTAGCAGTACAATACCCTAGTCTAGGTTGGTGCTAAACCTGCCGTTTCTGTACTTTGAGAAAAGTCATGCTACATGTATCTTGAAAAACATCTTTCTTTTTGTCGTCGTGGTCTGTACGGACCCAGGGAACCATCATGGCTGTGCACTGGTCTCCAGCTGATAAGAATCTGGTGGTGTCTGGAGATGACAAGGGTGTGATCGTGTGTCACTGGTTCCACACAGGAGACACTGTCAGCTTCTTGCCCATGCCTAGAAAGTCTGTCTTTTCCCTTGCCTGCTCTCCACACACCTGGAGCTGTGTGGCTGTGGGGTAGGAACGCAGAGATCACACAGTCCTACTTTAGTCTATGTGTCACTGCTAAGGGCCATGTAACACAATTGTGTTTTTATATTTTTAATAAGGTACAAACAAGGGATGATCGCGTTGATTGATGTTAGTAAGAAAGGTGAGGTAGTGCATCGTCTCCGTGGCCATGACGATGAGATCCACTCTCTGGCCTGGGCTCCTGTTGCTGGAGAAGACGCTCTCTACTGCTGCCCAGAGGAAAGCCCAGGTAGTTCCACTGGAGCAGGGATACTGCACTCCCTTCTGTGTGCTTGTCAGTTTTTGTTTGTCTTGCTTACAAAAACATTTTATGTTTTGGTAGAAATTATAATAATGTAGAGAGCAGAGAAAATGAATCTCTCAAAAGTAATAACCCTCATATTTAATTTGGGCTACAGACCTTGCTCACCTTTTGATCATATTTTCCTCAGATTTAATCTTCATTACAGAAGATATTGCCAGAATACATTTTCCTGAGAAATGAATTAGCTATTTCGATATTGTTTAATGTTAAAAGTTTAACATTTAAAACCAATATCAGATACTTTTCAGCCAAGATAACCTGTGCTGCTTTCTAACATGTGTTAGGATGTTGTTGATAGAGATTATGTGTAAGTGGTGTGATGCAGTATATTCATTTTAATGTGTTTGCACAGCAGAAACCAATGGAGCCCCAGTGGAGGAGACCACGGGTTGCTTTCTGGCGTCTGGGTGTCGAGACCAGACGGTCAGGATATGGAGCACAGCTTCAGGCAGATGTATGAAATGTTAGGACTGTTGCTGCAACACCTCTAGATCTAGCATCCATGTTGTTTTAATACACAATCTAACCAGAGCTGGACAGAAACCAGGCTTAAATGTTAAGAGAACCTTCTTCATAGTGGTTTCTAGGTTCATAAGAAAGATGCTGTATAGTAAAGCTTGTATTAGGATTAGCAGTGAGCTTGGTCACTTCATGCAATCAGTTATTTATTACAGTCTGTAAAAATTCAGTTTTCAGGGAATAAATACATGAATCACTAACCAGAACAAAAGAGAAAAGTTAAATCGATAAACTACAAATGTACGTATCCATTTATTGATAGAGTTCAGTAACACAAATGTGTGCTTTTGAAAGAACCCAGTCTTGAGGCAAGTGATCACTCTTTAGTGTGACTGATAGAAAGTCTTCAGCTGTGCCATATCATCTGTTCTCTTGGCCACCCAGGCATCATGACCCTGAAGCTACCGTACCTGAAGAAGCGAGGTTCAGTGGTGAACCCTGGAGTCAAAGAGAGGCTGTGGCTCAGTGTTAACTGGCCCAGAGGCAGGCCTACGCAGATCCTGTCTAGCTGCTTCAGGTCCTCACATTGCTCAGCAAATGCATCTTAACACGTTATTGACTTTACTAACATAATGTATTCCATTTTGTAGCCGAACACAATGAGGTGGCCATTGTGTAAAGTTGAGGATAGCATGCTACTAGTGTGTCAGTGGCCTAATGTTAGCTCAGCACTCGTCAATGTGAGAGTGTAAAATGATGATAAATGCAAAGGGTTTACCCATGTTCGATATGGACCACCTAAATACTACACGTTTGCGGGGGGGGGGAAATCCACAGAATCCTTTTACTTTCTAACTGCAGCCAAAAATCTGTAATTCCTATAACTTAACAATAACGTTCTCTTCCAAGGAGGGTACTGAATGTTTTCACCTCTGTCCCTATGTTAGCAGGCTATCTGAAAATGTGTTTGATTTTGGTGGGGGAAAATGGAACATTTTTAAGCATTAGCCGGTAGGGTGAAAATGGATCATATATATATATAAGTGCGTGTTGGGCTCAGTGTAGTCTAGCTATCTGTTGCCACAGGTACACAAGATGTTAATCTGTGTATTTGATCTCACTGTGTGTGTGAGCAGCGGGGAGCTGGTGTTGTGGGACTTAACCAAGACCAGCAAACAGAAGTGGACTCTACTTGGCACATCGTCTGAAGGCCAGAATCACAATAGGATCGTCTTTAACATGAACTCTGTGTGTCTCCAGGATGGCAGAGAGCTATTGGTCAGCACCTCCATGGACAGAGAGGTTAGACACGGCCCCGGCCTTTTAAAATGAAAGCTATATTTGTTTTCAATATGTAGTATAAAGCCTGTTTTAGGCAGGTGTTTCCATATGCACTGTATTACACGCACAATATGTGAGCAGATTGGTGTGCTGCCTTTAAAATTACTGTTAATTTACTGTTACTGTTAATTTGTAATTAGGGATGTGCATTTTGGTCATTTTGACTGCTTGAGTAACTGACATAGAAAACAAGCCAGTATTCTAGTATTTGTATTGTGGGCCCAGGGTAAATGAAATGCATCAGGAAACTAAAGGATGTAACAGGCGATGTCAGTTTCATATTTGAATCAACGTATTTAATAAAAAAATAAACTTGGTTTGTGAAAACCACGACACAGTACAGTGTTGGTCTATAAATCTGCCATCGTATCATATTGCTCCAAGCTTATCGAACATAACCGCAGCCGGGGCATTAATACGGAATCAGAATGCGTATTAAATATAGTATGTATGTCGGAATACAGAACGCCGAGTGAGAGATGAAAAGAGATTTGCCGGTAGCGAGCATGCGTATTACTGTAAAACACACGCTATGTGTTTGGATGTACGGCAGTGTTCTTTCTGTTCCAAATAATCCATGGAATAGGCTACAGTTTCCCAGGTGTCAGAAAATAGTAAATGCATTTTCATAAAGTTACGTTCATTAAATTGAAAGTTTAACTGAGATGTTGATGGGATTTCATGACGGGCAGAAAGTATTGTTTGATAGACAAAATGGCAGATAGGATAAAATCTGCCTTCTGTTTGGTCAGACTGCATTTCCAAAACCATGGCGATGTCGAGTTGTTTGGAACCGGACTAGCCTATACTATACTAGACTATTTCAGTAAAATGTGACATTATGTTATTTCATTAAGTTGAGATTTAAATTCATTCACACATTTGTGCGTTGTCAACATGGATCATGAAACGTATGACCGAGCATTGCTATCACAGACAAGCGCTTGAGTACTCGAGTACCCGTGGTCCGTCCATATTTGTAATGTGGATATTTAAATAGTTGCAACACAAAGTAGAAACATAGCTTTATTAATGAGCACATTTATGATCTTATGAACATTGCTTGAAACGGGGCCATCTGAGTATTTTATGGAATCATGTTTTTGTGATTAAGATTAAATGCTGGGATCTGGTCTCGCTGGACTGCTGTTGGACGATATCCACTCTTGGGGGTGCTGTCTACGCTATGAGTTTCTCACCCGTGGGAACCGGTTGCTTAGCAGTGGGCGCCGGTGATCAAATGATCAGGGTTTGGAACACGTTGTCTATTCAGAACCCGTACGACTGCCGAACCTTTTGGCAAGGCATCAAGTCCAAGGTCACGGCGGTAAGATTTAGAATTATTTATATTTAAATTTGTATTGTAATTTCTGGGAAGTAGGAGTTTATGATTTACATTTTATGCTTAACTTAAGTTATCATAGGAGCAAGCCTCAGGAGAACTATGTAATCATAGTGTAAATTGTCCTACCATAACATAAATGATGCCGGGAGGTGTCAGGAAGATGCCTTTAGTCTGTACAAACCCAGACTCAATTTGAGTATATTATCGCCATGTTTGTTGTGATTTGATTTGGTTTAGCTGAATGTATGATCAGCCCTCAAATCTCCTGTCTCCATATTCTGTAAATGAGACACCTGCACTTGAGGGAGCGTTTCAAGCCATAGTTACTTAGTAATTAATATATCATGATAAATGGTTTTACCCTTTTTCATTTTCCATCGACTAAATATTACGGTACACATTTTCTGGGGGATAAAGGGGAGAAATAAATTATAAAGAAGCACACAAAAACATTCTAATTCCAGTGATAACAGACTGTCTGCATACCACCAAGTATAACCCAGATATTGACTTGTGCCATTGTTCCAAGATAATCAGTATTATTCATCCATCCATCCATCCATCCATCCTCATCCGCTTATCCAGAGTCGGGTCGCGGGGGCAGCAGCTCCAGCAGTATTATTCACTTAATCTGTAATAAGTCACAATGTGTTGGCTCCTCTGTGTATTTCTTATGTTGAGTTATAGTTGGCTGTTTCACATTAGACGTGTGCATATTACAGCTGGCCTGGCATCCTAGCAAAGAGGGATCGTTGGCGTTCGGTACAGATGACGGTAAAGTCGGAATCTACGACGTCTACTCCAACAAGTAAGCATCATTTATTATTTTTATTATTATATAATAACAATAATTATTTATCTAAGGAGGCAGCTGAAGGTGTCTTTGCAGTAAGACAAATATTTGAAACTATAAGATTACTATGAGTAATTTGGGTGTAGAAGTATTTTAAAATGTAAATATGTGGTAGGTACTCATAGTTTATTCCTAATCATGATAAAAAAATTACTAAAACAAAAATGTCCCTCTTACTTTGCAGACCACCCCATATATCCAGTTCCTATCATCAGAAAACGGTGTACCGCTTAGACTGGGGACCTCCTGTCCCACCAGTGTCATTCGGTAAGTTTTTAATGAACTCCTACAAACTGTTGTTGCTTATCTGAAAACAGAAGAAATGCCTGACCCAGCAGAAAACATGGTGCCTGGACTTGGGAAATGTATGAATCAGCAAAAATAAAAGACAAAAGTCCAACATCTCCCGATGCCTTCGTAATCTACTCCGTAATTGAATGAGCTCAGAAAACGCTTACCTGCTCTCAGCCACCCTTGAGGGGAAAAACGAGACGTAGAAAGTTAATTTTACCAGCTGTTGGTAGATGACATTTTTATTAGCGCATCAGTCACCAACCTTCAATGGTCTAAACACAATTGTATCGTTGTGAAAGATCTGCCGGAGCCAATAATGCGTTTAGCCTGGCACCAGTTCTGCCGCCACCTTTTGGAGAAGCTGAAACCACAGTTTTTGCGCTCAGATGTTGACGACCTCCTGTGTGCAAAATTATAAGTCCACCGCTTCAGTTTAGATAATTTTGGCGACACCTTCAGTAAGTAAGAAAGAAATGATTGATTCATAACCAAACGGTGTGTAGATGGCACAGGGAAGCTGATTACATTAAGTGAACGTGACCAGGAGAAAACTATTATCCACAGAAACGTGTGTGTGTGTGTTGTGTAGGCGGGGGAGACAAGCCTTCCCATACTCTGTACAGCTGTGGAGGGGATGGGCTGGTCTTCCAGCACGACCCTTGGAACCTGAGTGGAGAGGCGTGTGACCTGGACCGTCTGATCAAGGACACCAATAGCATCACGGTGGGGGAGACTCAGGGAACGCATGTGACCTATCGCAGCTTTCCGTTCACTTCAGTGCAGTGCCGAGCCTGGTTGACCCGTGCAGTGCATGACCGCAGGGGATCTGAACCCAAAATGTATACAGTCCCTGCCCACCCATCAACACTATTGTAGCTCTGATTGGAGCACAGGTGACTCCTCCCCCAGGACTACTCTGGCTAGTGATATGGCCACAATAATAGAGCAACTCAGTCTGTATTCTATTAGTCGTAGCTAGAAAGAAATGCAACCTCCTACTCCAAAAATATAAAAGTGTAAAGAAACGACTCCATTAGCAGAATATTCCAAGTCAATATTTCAGGTGAAAATCCTATTCCGAGATATTGAAACCTGACGTCATAGCTACAGGTGTACATGTTCTTGATCGACTGCGGTCGCCACCAAACATGACCGCTTGTCTTTGTGCCAGATCATGCTACGCATGTTTGGTGAATGCGTTGTAGCGCACGGGTTGTAACCACACTCTCCGCTTTACAGCACAAGCTGTCTCCCCACACAGATCTCAGCTGGAAAACAGATGGGAAAGTGGTCGCCATTGGCAACGAGGATGGGTGAGTTCCCCCCTCAAGTTGTCATTGTATTGAATAATGGAATGTAGTTGCTGGCTAACAGCGCGGTGTTGTGTGTGTGTGTTCAGGTCCATTGAGGTGTACCAGGCCCCTAGCCTGAAGCTGCTGTGCAGCATTCAGCAGCACCACAAGCTCATCAACACACTGCGCTGGCACCATGCCCACGGAGACCAGCCTGAACTCCAGTATCTGCTGGCCTCCGGCTCTGCCAACGCTAAGGTCTTCATCCACGACCTGCGCTCCGTAATAGGTAGGTTGGGGAGATTTAAGTTTTTTTTTTTTCTCCTTACCAAATTCAAAATGGCGGAGAAACTAGTTGGGTGTCTTTTGAAAATGTCCTCTGGCAAAATGAATGGACAAACTCTCCGTGACGTTACCCATAGGGCTTCTGAAGAACCGGTTTGAAAGTCAAGCTATGCTGGCTCTGGCTGTTTGTTTTCAATTGATTAGTTACGTAAAAATTCACCTCAGTACTGTTGTCTTGAAGGGGGAAACTAGCCCCTGACAGAAAAACTAGTTTTTCTTCTGTCAGGCTGTAAACAAGTTTTATTTCTGCCATAAAGTTGTAATGTCAAGTGGCCATTTGATGAACTGCATATTTTGGCACTTAACTTTTCAGCACCAGAGGTTTTCAGCACCAGAGATTATTTCAACTTGAAATCCACTGAAACTATCCTTCCGGATAGTCCTGCGTTGATCACCGAACCCTTCCGTGCCCTGGGCGGGCACACAGCCAAAATAACGGGTGTGGCATGGAGCCCACATCACACCGCTAGGCTGGCGACCGTGAGCTACGACCGCACTGCCCAGGTCACACGCTTTGATTGTCAGCTTCTTCATCTGTTCTGTCTTGGACGTTCAGTGTATGTGCAGGACAGACCAGTGTAGTTCACCATGATAGCCTGTATCACCGTATGGTGGGATAGGCCTATTTAATTACTGATCAAAACTATCATATTGCATGCTGTATCTCATATTGTCTATATCCATACTATATGTATGAATGTATCATGCATGCTGTGTATTTTCTATATACTGTTTATATATATTTCCTCACTTTTCTAAACTACTATTTGCATCTGATTAGAAACTGCATTTCGTGCAATAACCGTAAAGTAAAACTTGAACTATAATAATGGAATATTGGCAACAAACTGTAAACGATCTGGACTCGTGCTATAAAACCATTGCTTAGTCAGGTGTGAACATTATTAATATTTCTACTTTGTAGGTATGGGATGTCCTAAAAGAGGAGGGGCTCAGTAACTTCAGGAGTCATGGAGGTCGTCTGTTGTGCGTGGAGTGGTCTCCTGTAGACCAGGATCTGGTCTGGACTGGCGCTGATGACTTCACTATCCAGGAGTGGAGCATTTCCAAACAGGAGTTCACAGTGCCCCCTAAAGGTGACCATCTTACACTGCCACACTGCCACTGCTCACATCTATTTATTCTATAGTCTTTTGAGCCTGATGCTGTGAGGAAGCAGATGCTTAGTTTTTCTTTTAATTTTTATATATTTTGGAACACATAATATAGTGTATATTAGTAATTTATAATTATCAATGGAGACCTTTGTGTTTCCACTGAATATGCTGTTCTTATATAGAGATTTCCCCAGTGAAAAACAGCTAGAGTTTGTCTCTCAAGGTAAAAAATCTGCCGAGATGAAGGAGAAGGAGAAGGTGAAGACCAAAGCCAAGCAGAAGAAAAAGACCGCAACGGAGGCCACGAGGTTGACCGAGTCCCCGTCTCCCGTCAACAGGGAGGTGTTGACCCGAGGAGGAGAGGCCCACCCCCAGGGACCACAGCCGTCTCAGGAAGAAGAGCGTGAGCAGGCGAGGTGTGGCGGTCCACAAGAGCCTCCAGGTACTGCATGGACTTGACCTCGCTGTCTGTCACAGTAGAATAAGCATCATACATGTGTCTAATAATCTCATTTCAGTCAGTCTTGAACCGTTGAAAAAATCTGTCTCTGCTTCAAAGAACAAAGACAACAAGCCAGGTTTGTCAATGTAGCTTTTTACTAAGAAACATAAACTATAATAAAAACAATATGCAGTATATATTATTACTGTGTGTGTTCGTTCCTACCAGAGCTGCAGCCGTTGCTGAAGAAGAAGAAGCCTCGTTCCATGCTGCCCGTCAGCACATCCATGGATCACCGGTCTAAAGAAGACCTTCTGCAGGACTGTATCACCCTGGCAACCGTCAGACACAGCCAGAGTTAGGGACTTAATAACAACATATTTGATTGGTTTAGATTAGCGCATAACATCTAGTGTTAGTATGTGAAGGAACAACATAATGTAAGAATGGGGGGGTGTCCTGCAAACAGGGTTAGGAACCACAGCTCTAATATCATGTCTCTGGTCCACAGCGCCCCCTGCAGGCTGTGTGCCTGGCCAGGGAGGGCACATCCACTTGGGTCTCTTCTCAGACCGACCAGCACTGTACCGCATGTTCCAGGAAGAGGGTAATGCATACACTGAAGAACTCAAATCAAGCTAACCAGAACTTGGTTTGAATTAATTTATAAGAAATCTTATTTAATATTTCATTGGATTGATTTAAAAACACATGGTATATTTGGCTAAGCATTATTATGTATTCTATACATTTTATTAGTGCCTTATGTGCTCCAAGGAGCAAGGCAGGGTTAGGGATTCAAGTTCCGCATGTATAGCAAGCCATCAACACTGCTAGTCTTTTAGGGCTTTCTGATTTCTAGTGAATTATCATTCACCATACTGCACTTTGAAAGCAGGTCACCTTATTCTGTCACATTTTTATTTAAGTGTGTGTGTGAATAAATAAATACACACACACACATGATTATTTCATATTTATATTATGATTGATATATAAATAATTATGTTTGTCTTGTGTCTAGCTAGTGCTTGAGCACTACAAACAAGCACTTCACTACCATTTTTTACTCTGTGTGTATGTGGCCAATACAGATTGTTGAATCTAGTTTCCCTCTGGTGTCGTTTCCCAGAACGGTGCCACCTAGAGGCGGGCCACGGCGACTCTGTCATCTACCTCAGGCTGTGGAGCGGAGACTTTGCCGGGGCGCTGCAGCTGGCCACCGAGAGGGGAGAGCTTAACGATCACCTGCTCTCTATCGCCCCCATGGGTAGGATTGGAGCACTTGAACCTGGACCTTGGTAGGAATACAACAGCCTGGTGCGTTATTTAACCCCGCCCCCTCTTTCCCTAGCTGGCTACAAGGTATGGTCCAGCACTGTGGAGGCCTACGTCAGACAACTGTGCCTTCAGGAACAGTACCTGAAGGCCGCCTCGCACCTGCTGTCAATCAACCGCCTGTACGAAGCGGTGGACCTGCTCCATTCACACAAGCTGTACAGGTGAGGCCGACGCCAAGCCACCTGAAAAGAGCTGCCGGCATTTGTGAACAATATTTGAGAAGGAAAAAAGCAACCTCTTAGATCTTTGGCTTCAATTCATGAAAGATGAGAGCAAAACAAGATTGTTTATTTGCTTTTGCAGTGGTAGCCCCCATTGCTGCCGGCATGGTATATTTTGGGCTCGTGGTCAAAGGCTTTTCTGCTCTATTTAAAAACTTGAAGACTGATGTATGACAAATAATTGTGTGTGTGTCTCAGAGAGGCCATAGCTCTGGTGAAGGCCCGGTTGCCCCCAGAAGAGCCCGTGTTGAAGGAGCTCTACACATCCTGGGCATCTGTGCTGGAGAAAGACGGGCATCTATCTGCTGCCGCCAAGTGGTGAGAAGCGGCCCTACACCAGTCTAATCCTTCAGCCTGTTCTCTGATGTTCCTGCCATTCATTTAATGTACCTTCCCATAATGATGCACTAGTCCAAATAAATTGTGAATTGTCTGTTTGCCTCGCCATTTCCCTCCAACCCAGTCACCTAGCTGCGGGCGCTAGCTTCGACGCGGCTAAAATAATCTCCAAGAAGAACGACGTTCCCTCTCTAAGGGCGGCGGCCGGTCTCGCCAGCATCACCGGGGAAACAGGCCTAGCTCGCTCCCTGTCGCTCAGGTGTGCTAAAGACCTGGCAGCAACGCAGGACTGGGCGGCGGCTCAGGATGTCCTGGGAACAGAGGACGGTTTCCTGGTAAGGGTCTTGGCTGGTGTCTGTGGTGCCGGTGTGTACATGAATAGTATAGAATAGCGCAGATACATTGATTGAGGCGCAACTGCACTGATTTTCAATGTAGTTGGTGAATATCATTTTAGGTTGTAGCCCATAGCTGCAAATGCTACAAACTGGTAGGAATGTTTTTCAGGTAAACTGGCTGTTCACCAATGCTTTTATCTGCCAGTGGCAGATTAAGGAACATTATTAACTGATGATAATGGGCCGCTAGCATCTTTCACCTCTGTAGAAGATAAGATATCAAACTATAACAGTCAAATTATAGAAGGTGGCAGAGCAGTGCCTGTTACTGTTGACACCTATGCTGTTGCATTCACTGGGGGCTTGGGAAGAACAATTGCAACACAAATATCTCATATTTTATTATTAAAGACGATCTTATTATTATTAAAGACGTTATCCTGTGCTTAAAAAGTGAACTGGCTCCTGTAATGATTTGAAAACCATAGCTTTCAATGTCAGTGGGGCTTGTGCCATCGCTGTATCAGTTACCAGTTTAAGGCGGAGTCAGTGATTAATGATACCTCTTTCGTCATATTCAGCAAATTCAGTATCTCTTCACAGTCCGTTCTGCATGCACTGGGTTAAGAAATAGTCCAGGACTTCCACACAGCCTGTGAACCAGAGCACCACGCAGTGTCCCAACCTTGACGGCGCGTGCATGCGTGTCAGAGCTTCTGAGAGAGAACACAATTGCAGTGAAGGAAGAGGTGCTTCTCCAGGGTGGCCGACTCCACCTTTTCTAAAGCCTCGGCCTCCCTTACTTGACGTTCCCCCGTGTCTTCCCTCTCCTCCTCCTCCCCGACAGGCTCACAGGCTTCACTTCAGCGTGACAGAGCTGCTGATGGTGTCCCTGTCAGAGCTGGGCGTGGCAGCGTGCTGCTGCGTGTCCAATAGCCCCTGGGCCCGGCCCCAGCCCGACCCCCCGCAGCCCCCGAGGATCCTGGACCGCATCAGACCGGTCTGGGAGCGGGAGTTTGGCGTCGGCGAGACGACGTCGCACGACGCCGTCAGATGTGCTCTGCAGGACCTGAAGGCCCTGGAGAACAGCCAGCCCACGCCCAACACTCCTCTGAAACAGGTCCTAAAGACCTTCTTATCACACACAGGATATGCTGTGATTTTTATTTGGTGGAGAAAACACCAGTTAGTTACTACATGTTTAAGTCACATTTCTATTCATTTTCAGGACCATATCTTGACTGTACTTTGCATGCAGTGGACAGAATACATACACGTCACTTTGAAATAGAAATAGCAGGGTCAGTGGCAACTAAAATACTAATTTTACATGGTAGCTTGGTGCAACCAGACCCACTATTCACTGTGTGAGTGGGGTGGTTGCCTCCTACTGGGCGCAGACCAGGCTGATTTAGAAACTATTGGACAGTGTTTAACCAATCAGTGTTGCTACAACTGTTTTGATCGCTTCATCTGCCTCTTTACTACTACCTTGCGAGACCTGGAAAGACTGGAAAGCCTCGGAATCATTTTGAATGTGTCCGAGTAGCAACTGAACTTTCCAATAAATCGTTGTAGCTATACGGGCGTGGCTTAGGTTTCCCAACAGCGAAAACAACCAGATGGCTTATCCAATCAACTGCAAAGTATTTTCTTTTCTTTTTTAAAGTACCTGCTCTTTACAAACAGTTTCAATGTACGGCTCCCCAGATCTGGCAGATCTCAGAACACTCGGCAACAGTCGGCCGGAGCCAGGCTAGAGGAACGGCTGGCAGCGGCTGAATATAACTTAATGTGTCACGTGGCGCGGTCCTCAGGTCCTGATGTGTTCGTCCCTCCACCTGACCCGGGCGCTGCTGAGCTGGCTGCTACAGGAGGACGGAGCCATGCTGGAGGAGTTGTGGCAGGCAACAGCATGGTGCAGAGACGCAGGCCAGCCCTGCGTCTCTGCACAGCTCTGCAAACTGCTGTTCCCCGACGGTAGGACACACAGGTGCACATACTGTATGTCTGTCTGTTGTCTGGGGAGGTTTAGCTTTCATTGCGCGATGGGTGTTTAGGAGCAGATATGGGTTACACAACACTTTAATACGCTGCCCTTGATGGCCAGATATTAGCTGATATAAGTTTAGACGTATCCCGAAACATCTGAATAGGAGAGTGTTGGGAACCATTCAGTGTACATCGTTCATTTCAAAATGTTGATTTAATTATAATCCAAACAACACAAGCAGCTCTAACATCTATATGATGCAATGGCAGAATTTAGAAATGCTAGCTGTAAAGCGTACACACAAAAAATGCTAATTCTGCATATCTCGTATGGGAGCCAATGGCATTGGTCAAGACATGAATGTGTGTTGACAAGACTGAACTGTGTTTAGATTAATTGAATCTGAACAGTTTAGTCAAATCAAGCGGTATAATCTTTCTTTATGTAAGTGAACTAGTTTATTATACAAGAGTCTATGAAAGGATGTCTGTCTGTTTTCCCATTCATTGTAAACATGCACCTAACACACCCCCTCCCTCCCCTTCTCAGGCGATGTCACCGTCTGTTCCCAGACGTTTCCCAGGGTGCTGCGCTACACCACGGAGCAGGCCAGGGCCGCCGCCGGGAGCATGGGCGCCTTCGTCAACTACCACCTCATGTACGACAGCTGGTGGAGCCACGGCGCACCGCGGGAGCCGGAGACGGGCCCCGCCCCGGCCGCCGGCGGGGATGCCCCGTCCGGGAGCCTTCCCACGGGGAGCGAGCACGCCGCAGTCACGGCGGGCGGAGCAGAGCCGGTGGAGCGTTCCGTCCGGGGGTCCGAGGTGAGTTTTGATGCCGCCGTGCTGCTGTGTGAGGCTCACGCTCACTTCCAGACCACCCAGCGCTCCATGGCCGAGCTCCAGGAGAGGCTGGCGAGCCTCGTGGTCCAGCACAGCGTAGCCAAGGACCCTCAGCTCACGCCCGGGGAAGAGCAGGAGGAGGAGAGGCCAGCTCATGGAGCAGGCTCCAGCGCGGTTGAGCCAGGAAGTCGGTATGTTTTGTCTGGGTCGCTTTTGCTTTTTATCTTCCCTACACATATTTTAAGTCTACTTTATCCTTAACGCTATAGTGAGCTAATAGACTGCGAGGAGATATTGGGTGAATTAGATTTCTCTGTGCGAGTTGAAAGAAAATGATCTGATAGTTCTACACTGCCCTGGCTCCGTAAATAGGAACACAAAGTGGTGCAGACCGCACACATCAACAATAGGCTAGCCTTTGCAATGTGAAATTCTCGAGAATTATTTACTACCAACCATTTTTAACCTAAGTAATACTTGACTATGACTATTAACATTAAACTGAAACACTTTGTATTGCCTAAATGTAGCCTAAACTAAACCAGTTGTATCAATATACCACCACACGTGGTTGTTAAATTAGCAGTCAGTCATTGTAGTAATGCTTTATTGTATGCCATTGGCTGGTTATAATGCCTGATGTTTGTTTTTCTGCTTTGTCAGGTGTGTTGAGCAGGATTCTCTGCTCTCCCTGTCAGTCCAGATGTCTAAATGCCAACGAGATCTAGCCGAACTGCCTGAAACAATAAAAGTACAACTCTGTTCTATTGGCCTATTATATCAAAGACATGCGCACTCAATATATTTTGTGTTTGCATGCAATTGGTTTGCCATCATAAGTGTACAGAAAATGTTTTTGAAATGTCTGAAAGTTCTTTTTGACTGATTCTTCATGTTCTCCCAAGATGTTTCCACATCCAGATGTTTTGGAGTGCTGTTTGGTTCTCCTACACATGTGCAAGGCCACTTCCTCCATCCCAGAGTGTCTCCAGCAGCAGGCTAAAGACCTCCTTGGCAAATATGCAACGAGTGGCTCCATCCAGAAAGCCTCACAGCGCTTCCTCGCCTAGAGTGCTAACAAGTAGTCTGTCTTAAAGTGTGTATTATTACTTCTATGTGGATATATTTGTGTATTTGCCAATGTAATCCCCATCCCTTGGTTGAGAGATTAAGATTAAGTCACACCCATTGTATGAATGCAAAACTATGCAACATCATTGGATTATCTTGCATTTACAGTATGTTAATGGTGACATGCTAAACTATGCCACATACACTGCTTTGAGACAACACCTTGTTTTGTAGAATGAATGTCTTTGTTTTGATTTAAATGTGGATACTTCTGTATAATTTCTTGACTATTTTAAGTAGATAAATCTGAATTATGAGGGTGTTAAAGATCATGAATTTCCACCATTTATACAAGTTTATATTTAATAAAATCTAATTAAAATAAAAACACACAGAGAGGAGGCTTTTTTTTTCCCCAAAAAAATATATGGAGCCATTTGTCCAAATACATTTTAACACAATTTACTGTTTATTACAACCTGGTCTGAACAAGAAATTAACAGTCACAGAAATAAACGTAATGGAGGTGTTTAATGACAGGAACAGAAAATTACCTTAAGTGTCTCCCCCTGTTATTTGCAGACCCAAAGAGAGCACAGCTCTAAGGCATATTTAGGCCAACGCCCACTGAAGGCATTGGCGGGCGCCACTCGACGCCAGTTATTTTTAACTGGACATGCCCACTGGCAGCGTCTGATGTGTGCAAGTGCCACGGTCAAGGTTTCAAACACAGTTCCATTTCTTGAGCGTCAAGCATGAATACAATTACATCGCAACAGCAGCACCCGCTGCAATGCGTACCTAGTGGCAGGGTGGTAGCCCAGAACTGTTCTATGGGGTGGCCAACTAGGTCATTTTATTGGGCTGGCACGTTATGACAAAACCTACATAATCTTTCTATATAGGTTACTATAGTAACCTGTTTAAATAATACATAGGTAGGCCATCCCTGCTTTATTGGGTAGGCATTATTTTCAATAAGCTACATCTTTATTTACCTGTTGCTGTCTTTTTGTAAACAAATATATATTTTAGGCTGTGTCCAAAAATGAAATATTGACAGTGACGTGAATTGACTAGAGTAAATAATTTTACTCTAGTCAAATCACATTAATTAATGCTGAAGTGCAGACAGTCAGACCTCAATAATGGAATCTCATCTCAAACAACATTGCAGTATCACTTTACAAAGCAATAAAACAGTAAGATACTATATGATTGTAATTCTAACTGGTCTGCAACTGTAGACCCAGACCTTAAGCTACAGCCAATATCACGTGCAAGAAATGTAAAACAGACTCACCAGTAATATTATTTCAAAAGTAAAAATATCCACGATGATCTTCCATTAGGCAAATGTGTTTAAAGGTTAGGCCTAGAACTGTAGATTTGATTCATAATTGCCTTGATGGATAACATAACTGATTTACAATGACTAGCTGCATATACTGTAGTAGGCAACTATAGCAACGTAACGTCTGGAAGCATTTCATCCCATTCCTTCGACGGTAAATGTCTCAGCGAAAAACATCTGGGACTAGGCTACTATGAAGATTGGCATTGGCGTGAGTCAAGCATGCGTAAATATTGCATATTTCTTACACATGAACAATACTGGCTACATGGATTTAAATGCATAGTAATTGCCTCATGTAAAATGTCAGCAGCATACATAGGCTAGTATGCTATGAATGTGACGGTCCTCTCCTTTTCATGGACTCGTTGCGTTGTGAACGTGAATGGCGTTCTACCTGCATACAGGGAGACC
>JAODTR010021085.1:0-22500 GCA_025399935.1 Amblyopsis rosae
TTTATTAGCATGACAGTTATTACAACAGTATTGCCAAAGCTAGAGGGCAGGTAGCCCTCAGTAGGAACAACAATATATCTCTCTCTCTCTCCCTCTCCCACCTCCCTCTCTCTCTCTCTCTCTCTCTCTCTCTCTCTCTCCACCCATGTCTATTTCTACTACTGTAATACTGGTTCCTCCTTTCCTCCTACATGCCATAATAAAGTGTGAGCTGCTCTCAGTAGCGCTAAATGAGATTCTCTCTTCTGAAAAAAGTAGTACCGGTAATTAGCCATTTCAAACAGCATTACCTATTCGATTATTGTATTTGGGTTCACTACTTTCATCTTTATTACAATTGAAAGGTTGTTTGTCACTGAATAAAAAGTTATATCTTCCAAAACCGAACTAATTATATAAATATTGGCAATTTAAAAATGAAAGGTTTTTACATCTGAACTCTTCAAGTACAAATATGTTACGTTCAAGGACATGTGCAAGTAAGACTGCGGGTTCATA
Organism: Amblyopsis rosae; assembly: GCA_025399935.1. NCBI lineage: Eukaryota > Metazoa > Chordata > Actinopteri > Percopsiformes > Amblyopsidae > Amblyopsis > Amblyopsis rosae. The sequence continues at coordinate 499 of JAODTR010021085.1, forward strand.
CGCATGCGGTTTTACACGATTATGTGCCGCTGTCATATTCAGTGCTCCTTGCTGCTGAAGGGAGAGAATGCTTCCATGCAGCAATAAAGCCCTAGTTTACACTGATTACAGCACCTAGCGCACATTCACATACACAGCATAGACACAGCCATAAAACTCACAGGCCCTCTTTTAACCCCATATCTATGTCCGTCCTTTAAGTCATGCCTTGGGCATCACTAAATGGAACAGTATTGTAAAACATGGCGGTGTAGGGGTACCCAAGGGGACAGTGGCATGTGTCCAGGAGGGCTTGAGTAAAATCATCTTGACATTATTTTTTCAACATTTAGTGCCGGTTTCACAGACATGGATTAAGCCTAGTCCTAGACCAAACACATGTTTCAATGGATCTCTTCATAAAATTTTTGTTTTAGTCTTGGACTAAACCTAAAGATTGTTTAAAGCATTTGTCTTTTGAGTTTGTCACACCGCAGAAAAAAGGTAATATTAACCACCCAGTCAAATTTGAATTAATTAAAAAGTCGGCAAGTATATACAATTATGTTTAAAAAGCGTGAAACTATAACCAGCATTATCTGTTCTCAAGCGCTGGGGGTGTGTCAGCAGAAATCGCTGTAACCACACCCATTGTGTGTTCTACAGTAAATGTCTACATGCATTTCATGAGTTGTGTTTTCACTTTAAGTAGATACTGGTATACTGGTAATAATGATTAGATTGGTTATAATATAGGGCTGTGTGTGCTCTCGTGGGCAGAAATCAGTTTTTAACAAATCACTTTTAGCAGATCACTTTTTGGCATGACACCAGCAGATGCCGTGAGATGCTGTGAGATGCTGTTCTTGTCAAGTTAAACTAGCCTACAGCTTGTTTGATTGGAATTGATTTGAACACGAGAATGTCGACTGGATTTGGCAGCCGGGTGTTAGCAGTAGGCTAGGCTACTAAACCAGTAGCTTTCAAATAATGCACATGGACTCTCAACCACATTGTGTGCTTATTTCTGCAATGAACGCATAGCTATCAGACTGTGTGCAGTTAAAGGACAGTAAGGTGATTTAGCTATGGAATTGTAGGCTGTCAATTTAGTAGGCTAATAACTTGCATTGGAGCAGGATAAACACTGATCTGATTCGAATGCTCTCTACGCTTTTATATCCTTGTTTGAAAAATGTCCCGTATTTTTTACCTTACTTGACTTCTTGTAAAGCCTATATTAAAGTCTGGCGACTGTCAACCAGAGCCATGGAATTAACATGGCTCCGCTGTCGACGACTGTCGGCATAAACACCGGGCCTATGATGTTTTTTACATTCCAATTGGTAAAGTAGGCGCCGCCTGGGGTCAGTATAGAACATCAGCTTTAACACTAGTGACAGAAATCATTCAGGCACCTGACAAAAAATAAGAGAAGAAGAACTGGAAGTCGAGGACGCAAAGCGTTGTGTTCTTCTTCTTGTCTTGTTGGTGGGTGCCGTTTTCCAACTTGTCGACGTTCTTGCTAGATTTAGCATTAGTGACTTATTCAGACCACCTGGGAAAAGGCGAGAAATATTTTATACAGCGACGTAGCGCGTTTCCAGAACGGCGCCTTATACTGTATATAATATGTGTGAGTGTGTGAGTGTGTGTGTGTCTGAGGGGGCAGGCAGGAGGATGCCGCTCAACTGTGAATTTACTAGCTGTAGTGTGTTTCAATGGTTACGTTACGTTGATGCTCACGCTCTGAAATTCGTTTCTGTTTTGTTGAGGATTTTTCTATTGAATCAATCTAATTCAGCAAGTTAAAATTATTGTATTCAACCTTCCACAATCGTCGAAACCAGAGCCATGGCTTAACAGAATTGTGTCAAGACTCTGAACACAACAAATAAGCTTAATGCAAATAAATACGAGATGATGTCATCAATATGCAAATTAGGGCATGACGTCACCTGGCGACTTCTAGAGACTTTTGGAGTTCTAATAAAACATCCATCCATGGCTAGTGCTGCTTGCTAATTTAATTGAAAATGCATTGGAAATTTGTTGTCATGTGATTTAATAAAGATAGGATGGATAATTTCGCCGGAAATGTTCCCATATTTCCCAATATAATCCCAATATTGACTGTTATGATAACGTTTTTCCAAGTAAATCCCTTTATTTGCTTTACACAATCTTTAATCCATGTCCGTGAAACCAGCCATCATTCTTGTATTTACTTATTTACTTATCTTATTTTGTTGCACACATGGTTTGTGGTTGCATGCTATTTCGCTACAAATTTTTACATAATACTGCCAGTTGAAATGTTGCATTTGGCTGTTCCAAACTTAACACACATAACCTAGCGTGGTATATATATATATAAAAAGTTTGAGAAACACTCCTGAAAATGTAGTTCACTTTACACGTGCATTAAATATATAGTCAGCTTTTGCAAGCAAATTCACTTTTGTCAAATTCACCAAATATTTCCTCGCATTACGCGAGCTTACTGTTCTCTGTGTGCGCTGAGAAAATAATATGATACAGCCCTGGCTCAAGAACAGGAACACAAACAATGTGGCGAGCACCGCTCACAACAACAAAGCTGTAATACTACTTCACAATGCGTTTCAATGTGTGAGGCGGCACTGCGGAGGAATACTGTTTTGATTTATGCTTGAAGTTAGCAAGCATTCTCAATAATGATTCTATCTTTAATAGAAAAGTGACTTCATAAGACAATCCAGTCAGGGAATTGCATTGCATGACTGCATAGTGCCAAGTTGTGCACAGACAACATACCAGTACTAGTTGCTTTCTCTATACATATTTAGATAGCAGTTCTATGAAATGTCTGGTGAATTCATCATTCATAACACAGCAACAAAGACAACACTCGACAATAACAGTGGCAGAAATATGTAGTTATGCACACCATAAAGTATAATTGCCAAGCTTGGAACAAGGACAGACAGGCGTATAGATGTTTCAAGCAGTTATGGCAAATGATAGTCAGGCATGACGCATCGCTGAGATAATGTGAGGGCTGTAAGTTACTCCAGCAGTACATTATGTTGAGAAGCTTGTTAAGGAACATTTAGCTGACGCTTAAAACCGTCACTGTTTTGCGTACATCATACAGCAGGCTGGGCGCTATTCTAGCTATTTCTTAGCCTTCATATCATGCATATCAAATCCATTTTACTATGGAGCAGTAGTTCTCAAAATGAGACTGTACCCCCTTCGAGGGGTTGCCAGATGCTTTTGTCAAAGGCTGATTTAGAAATTATACTTCATTAGCATAATAATGCTTATTTTCTTGTTAATCCCCCGTCCACAGTCTATTTGATTGCTCTTATATTTGAGAACTGCTGTTATGGTGGACACTCAAGTCTACTGCTGGTGAGTTAGTACTACTACTACTACAATTAGTACTAGTGGTTTCAGAGGGTGGCGTACTGACCCGTACCTCCATCTCCTTGAGCACCGGGTGGTCTTCAATTCCAGGGAACAGAACCCTCATGGCGTAAGTGCGGTAGTCCAGGAAAGGGATTCCCGCTCCGTCCAGCTCCTGGGTCAGCTCGTGGATGTCCGTTTGGAGCTCGGCGAACGCTACAATGTGTGGCAGGAAGATAGGAGGACATTTTGGTTACACGTGGAAGGGTGTTTTAGTCTACACTGTGTATTAGCTAAAGCTCTGCTTTCTGCTGCATACAGTATACTGCCGCATGTAGCAATTTTGCAAAAGCTTTCACACCATAATACAGAGATGCAACAAAACTGGCAGAGGAAAATAATGAAGACATGATGTGCAGCATCAGTATAGTACGGTCGATACTGATATTACTGTCTGATAAATGGAAAGCACCTGCCAACGGGTGGCAGTATTGGGCCTGAACCATTACACCGCTCGAAAGCAGTACAAGAAAGAGCTGCACAATCTCAGAATAAAGGCAAACCCTTTTCCCAAAAAGGAAATGCATGTTAACACCTGCTTGCCCATTGTTAGTTTCTTCTGTTGCTTTTTTAACTCACGGTCTTGTAAACAATCTTTGGTCCCGTCTGTCACCAGCTTACGTCTAAATGTTAATTTCTCTAAATGCAAATGCATGGGATGAGTAAATAGCCTTTTCATTTAGGGAACATTTAAACTGATTTTCCTGTGTGGGAGTATAGTAGATGTTTTCTCCAACTCGCTATGCAATCGTGCTGCTAAATTTCACTTAGTTTGAATAGTTTCTAAGTTTTTAACTAAATAAAAATGAGCAAACTTGAATTGGGTAATTGTTTTACACTAGCCATTCAGTATGAAATGAAATGAGTGGAAATGCACATGGTTACTGTACATGCCCACACAGACAACAGTACTGAGAAGAGGTCTGGGTGGACACATTAACTCACAACGTGTGGGCGGACAGGGGCCCTGTTTGCTTACATTGTAACTGGGGGACTGCTGTATTGTTATAAAATAATCTCTTAAGTATCACGCAACGGTTGAATTAATGTGAAAATGATATTTGTCAAACGACAACATCATGGGTGAGAATATAATGGGGCCGAATCAACAAATCATTATTTGAACACTTTGAAGTATATGGTCGTCGCACAAAAGGGAAATGTAATAATCTCGCAGGAGACAATACACAGGCAGACACACAGCTGCAAAAGAAAGCCAAATACAATAAAGGCAGACAGGGTGAGAGACTGACCAAGTCTGAAATAAACGCCAAAGATCTCCTTGAGAGAGCCAGACAGTGGGTAATTTCAGGTTGGGTTCATGTTTAGAAAATAAGCAGGCGGTGGTTCTTTAAGAGTTGTATGTGGGTCAAAGTAATTGCAGGCAGACAGGCAGACAGACACACAGACAAACAGCGTCTAATCACAGGTGTAATGTCTGGGTTGCTTTGGAAAAGCTCAGACAGAAACAATGGCCTAGGCCTACTGCACCTTAACACAAGGTTTCTTCACCACACATGACAGACTGGCGACAATAAACACAGGCACAGATTTACCCTCTTGGTGTCTGAAGTGTATTTATATTAGGAAAATATTTTGTGTGATAAAAAGTTTGAGATGACATATCGTGCAACAACAACAAAAAAAAGTTAAAAGAAAGAAAGAGACCGAAAAATATTTTAACTTTGTGATTGACAGACGAAGAGAAGTGAATTCCTTCCTGCTGCTGTCGGAATTACCCACGAAATCAATCAATCTCTGCTTGTCAGAAAACATCTAAAACACCAGGGAAAAGGAAAGCTAGCCGGGGGAAAAGACGCGGGGAAGCGAGAGAAACAAAACAATGTTCCTGAAAAGGAAAGTCAATTAATTGCTTGAGTGGATAATTATTAAGAGAGCGACGGATGAGTTTTCATGCATAATTTCCCCCAGCTGCTATTGGAATGGTCGTCCACAAGAGAGATGTGAATGGAGAGGAGGAGAGGGGAGGCATGTAAAGAAAACAAACATTTTCCTCCTTCACTCAACTCTTTGTCTATTGTACACACCTTTTTGTTGCTTAAACATAAGATACATTTAACATGTCTAATTATTATTAATACTACTACTATTACTATCTACATCATTTGGGCAGCAGTATGGCCTATTTAGGTTAGGTCCTCAATGCCACAAGGTCCCCGGTTCAATTCTCACACAGCTGTTATGTCATTAAAGCATCAGTGTCAAACTGTTTCCATAGATGCATCTCCCTGAGGTAAAACTAAATGGTATGTCAAACAGCAGGTCCATGAAGATAGATAGAGTACTACATAGTACAGTATGATAGGTTGTGTTACTGTATCGTACTGTGTCTTATTAACAGAATGTTAACTCCTACCTAAGTGGAACAAACAAAATTGCAAGCACAGACACACACACAACACACACATATACACACATGCGCGAGCGCGCAGATGTAGCCCTACTCTGGTGAACACACCTGACCGCCCCCTTCATCTGTTCCAACAGATGACACGCCCTGCCTCACCCCCATTGGCCAGCTTGGTGTACAGCAGGCAGGGTGTGCAGGGGCTGTCTATTGGCTCAGGCACTGTGGAGTCTCACCAATGGAAGAGAGACGCCTTTCTGATACAATATCCTACGGGCTATCACGGTGGTGCAAGGGAGAGTGCAAATGGGGGTTCAAAGCAAACAAGGAAACACATACTGAGTTTGTTTTTGGGTGACAAAAGTATACTACTTTAACACATCACACTGTCAGATATGATGACTAATGGGAATATATTGTTATATTGTTTTCTTCTCTTTTTGTTTGTATGTTGTAACTTTATAAGAAACCCAAGGGACATTTATGAAACCGGATTTCAGAAAGCACACAAATTAGCCATCCCCAACACACAACATACCGTTAAAGTAACAAACCTCTGTCTAATAGCACAAAATCCATTCTCTTACCAACCTGACGACTGATAATCATAACAAGCTGGTGACTTGTGTGGCTGTAGCCAATACATACAAACCTCGTCTACAGTGCCAAGAATGCCACACATGAGCTCTGTCTCTATCTGAGAAACCCTCGACCGTCTGCAAGAGCCAATCAGGCCACAACATGTCAAGCGTAGTCATGGGAAGCTCCGGAACATTCCCAGAGACCCTAAACCTCGAGTGACAACTGACATGGGGTTAGCGGTAGAGCCGTGACAAAGTGTCGAGAGAGTGTCCCCGGCAACAAGCTATGCGGCCTAATGGCTGTGTGTGTGTGTGTCGTGTCAGGGATGGCGGGATCATAACAGGTATGAACGAGGACTGGCTTGACAGGAGAAAATAATGTTGTCCTCGCTCCCCTACTGTCGGCATGACCTCGCTCGCTCGCTCCTCCTCATTCGGCTGCATTTGTCACTCCATCTTCATGTTCAGCTCACTCCGATTTCTCTTTCCCACACACAAACATGTCTCTTGTCAAATGTACCCCCCCCCCTCGGTATATCTCTCTCATCAGTCCTATCTTGTCACTTGCCCTCTCTGTGTCACATTATGGCCATGGGTACGCCCTGTGGAAGATTCTAGCCACGACCCCCGCCAACTGGAGGAAAGTTTCCCTCAATGAGGCTGAGCCTTCGTCGATTGGCTGTACTGTATGCTGCTTCAAAGCACTTAAGGCCACGGAGGTGGCTGTCACCTGCTAACGCAGACTGACAAGACTTCCCACGCATGCACATGCACAGCAGTGCGTGTTTCAAAGAGGGTTCAAGCTATGCATATGGCCGCCCACACAACTACGAGCTATGCATGCATACTCACACACACACAGACAAAAAACATAGAGATATCTATTTTTAATATGATATTAACTTTTACCCTTCATTGGCAACTTTATATTATTACCTGATGTCCATAAAACAGTTGTTAGAGATTGGTCTTGTGTAAAACCAAACAAATACTCCCACATTACTTAAATCACGTTCAAAAGACACCTGTTGTATTTTGGCCCTATTTAAATACTACTAATAATATAAGATGTAGTATTAGTCACTGCCACAGTTAATGTAATACTAAGCACCACATTATAGACAATACTGGGGCTTGGTGTTCTTCCTATGGTGAAGTGCAACGTTTTTATTAGACAAATTTAAAACATGAAACAAGACACCATATATTCCAGTACACATGTAATGTTGTGTGCATACTTTGAGTTAAGCTACGGTAGCTGCCAAATTGATGTCTTTTCGTTTAGCATGGACGACGCACCTTCTTTACACTCCAGGGCGACTCTGGACTCCAGGTTGTCCATCTGCAGTTGGAGGCGTTTCAGGGTACGGTCTGCATCCCTGGACTTCCTCTTATAGGCTATCAAGACGGCGATGATGACCAATAGGAGTAGGCCGCCTCCCCCACCGATCCCGATAATGGCGGGAAGTGTGAGCAGGCTGTCTGAGTAGATCTGCAGTGTCCCAGGAGAATACTCAAATCCACCCGCGTGTATCTGTACACACATTTTGCAAACACACACACCTGTTTAGTTAGTGCAGAAATACAGAACTGTGTGAATTTAAACACTGACAGAAAACAGCCAAAATGTAAGTAAGTGAGACTGACAAAATCGAACAAAAGTAGCGTGACTCCACCCAAACTTTCACAGAGACCCAATACAGAGGCCACAATATCAAAGTTTACTCTACAGACATACAGTATCTTTACCTAACAAAGGCTAAATTTGTATCTTTAATCTACTTTACTACTACATACTTTACTACACCTAACCCCCCCCCCAACACACACACACACACACATTCACAAAAGCAAGGAGAAGGTAATCAAACAAAGTAATCACTAACATTTAAAGAATATATGTCCCCTAGGAGCCGTAGTAATTACTGAATGTCAAACACGTGGAATGGTTTCACCGACTAACCACATTTACATAAGCGCAGTGCATCTACCTTGAAAAACACACAGTTCTGACGTCAGTCAAATCAAGGTATCCACCAGGGGGGTTGATAACTGATTCAAATGAGCCGTGATTATGCACATTGGAACTTCTTCTAAGTGAACTTTAATGCTAAGTTATCAAACTGTCACACGTCTTGTGTCAATATCAACAAGTTCCATTTCTACGCGGACACATTTGCAATTGCGGAGACAATTCAATTAGTTTGCAGAAGATTTAGAAGCCATTTATACGTTTGTGGACAGGATGAGGGTGAAGAGTAGACTTGTAATAGATTTAGCCAAACAAGCTCTCTTGTACAAATGTTGGCATTTACGCAAATGTGAGTTTGTACAGGCTTCACTAGGTCTAAAAAGTCATTAGAATGTAATTTGGTGATGTAGCTTGTTCTGTCAACCCACAATGTTTTAGTTTTTATTTGTGTTCATTTGATTGATTAAGATACACCTACTCTCAGTTGTCCCGTCTCACCACGGGAGTTTTGATTGACAGAGGGCTGTCAATCAAAGCATGCACACGCCCCCACACAGTTCTGGAAGAAGTACATGTGGTTCACAGTAAGTAGTGGTAGGCAAACACAAAGAGCTATATAGAATTAGCAGTAAAAGTAAGGCTGCCATGCTATAGCTTGTGTCTGTAAGGGTCTGTGAAGGGGGAACACTTTCTCCACTTCTCACAGAGATAATCAAGGACTGATGGGTGACTTGAAGCTGACAGCCAAAACAACAAACAAGTTTCTTAGAAAACTCAAGGGGAGGCACACAGCTGCCTACACACAGCTGAGCACACGCACACACACACACAGCCAGGATGCCTATCGGGGTCCGCTGTATGTAGGTCATTCTGCATGGGGAACAGTGTGCTACAGCTGTGTCCTTTGCAGCAGCCCTCCCTACAGGAAACAGCAACGCTAAGAGCACACACACACACACACTGAGAAGTCACATCCCCCACGCGCATGCAAAAGTCACGGACATGCAAAAACACACAGACACACCGATGTGCTCAAAGTGACACAGCTACAGACCCATTCTGTCGCACACACACACACACACAGACGCACGCGCGCGCGCACGCACGCACAGCAAACGTCAGAAGAGATAGGAACAGACAGGTCTATATTTTCCACGGCCATTGTCAGGCGAAGGACTAAGTCCACACCCCCGCCAACACGCTGCATCTCCACAATATTCAACATGACATTTGGCTTCAAAAAAGAGAGGAGAAGAGAGAGAAAAGCGAGGGGGAAAAGAGAAAAAAAAGGCAATAAGCCAAAGCGGTTCTGCTCGGAGCTTGGCTGGTGCCGTCGAGAGCTATCACAGCGAATTACGCAGAAGCACCGTCGATGGCTTTCTAGGTATACTGGCGCAAGCTAGCAGGATGTAAATGTCATAAAGATATTTGCGAAATGACTGGGCAGGGATATTGGCCATATGTTTGGGGACGTATTTCACAGACCAACATCTACATATATATAAACCAGCTTCGGTTTGACCTTCTCGGCGCTTATAGAAGAGAGACACTGGATTTCATAGTGAATCAGGGCCTGCACGCTATATCAAGTAACTACTCAAGAGTCTTACATACCTGACATGAATAGATACATGACTAGTAGGTACAAGCCACATTAATATGGAAGCTATAGTTAGCCCTGTGCGCTTGTCTAATCACGGTCTAATGGGTATTACTGGTCTACTGCTAGCAAGCTAGCTGGCTATCTTGACAGTTAGCCCCCAAAAGGTGAATGAATATACAGTATACAACCATATATCATTTTTTTGTTTCTATATCTAAATAATCTACTGACAAAGCCTAGAGAAATACGATTAATAAATAAATAGGTAAAAGAACAAAGATGTCCTGAAACAAAGTCACACAAAAGTTGGCCCAAACATCAAAGTCAAACTGCTGCAGTCTTGCAACCACTAGAGACAAGAGAGAGAGAGAGAGAGAGAGAGAGAGAGAGAGTCTGACCGTGACTTTGTGCTGTCCGGTGAGGTTGGGCCATTCACACAGCAGCTGGCTCTCGGACAGCGTTAGGACGCAGGGTGTCTCTCCGATCAACACGGTGTAGTTCAGGCGACTGTTACCTGGGGCGGCCGGGATCAGGTTACGACCCTACATGGGAAAAAGAGAGCTGTGAGAAGCATGTGCTTGCGCGCACAAACACACACATTACCACGCAGATGTGCTGGCTTACGCACATGCAAACAAACAAACAAATATATTTGTTATTTTAGGTGGAACACGTGTACACCTAAAATAATATCTATGCATGTGTAGCCTACATACTGTATGCTGGGTGTGTTGGTCTCAACATGAGGTGTGGCCTGGTGCATTGCTGGGTGTGTTGGTCTCAACATGAGGTGTGGTCTAGTGCATTGCTGGGTGTGTTGGTCTCAACATGAGGTGTGGCCTAGTGCATTACTGGGTGTGTTGGTCTCAACATGAGGTGTGGCCTGGTGCATTGGTGGGTGTGTTGGTCTCAACATGAGGTGTGGCCTGGTGCATTGGTGGGTGTGTTGGTCTCAACATGAGGTGTGGTCTAGCGCATTGCTGGGTGTGTTGGTCTCAACATGAGGTGTGGCCTGGTGCATTTCTGCGGGATTGCTAACTTAAGGCAGCGGAAAGTGACTGCTTGATTGACCAACAAAAACCTGGTCTAAAGTCAACGACGGGGCGCATTATCAAGTTGGTATTGCCTATGGCGGGCGGACACACACAGGTATGAGCAGGAGCAGGCAAACATGCAAAGAACTAAAAACTAAAACAGTACAATGTGAAATATTCTTAGTGTGTACATCCACATATTTTAGGGATCTTGGTGGAAACTTGGTGGAATCTCACTGTTGCCATTAGTAATCTGCTCCTTTCACAAACCAGCCAGTATAATAGCAATCCATCAAGGTGCAAACCCCCTGGATCTTTTAAGGGAATGGGAAATGACTCTCGGAATGGTTAATCATATGTTACGCCCAAAACACACCCATGAAGAATGAAGAGAGTAAGTACAACACTTTTGAACCATGTCTGCCGTTGAAATAGCAAAAGTGGATTTGGACACAGTTTGATGAAGTTTATGCCCTTGCACTTTAAACCGTGTGCTTAGATGGTTAAAATAGAGTCGTAGACACATTTTTCATCCACATGAACTTGTCGAGTCAATTTACTGTTTTTACATATCAAAGTGTCAATCAAAGTGCAAATTTTAAAAAAGAGTGAAGTGAGCGCATAAACAGACAAATGAAAGAAAGAAAGAAAGAAAGAAAGCTCTACTGCTCAACAGACTGACGGAGAGATAGGCAATGGGCGAGAGAGACTCTTTTTTTTCAATCCTGTCCTCTCTACAGGTCTCCACTGAATCACAGTCTGATGCCCTTTAAACATGCATTCCATCGCCTCTCATTTCACGAAGGATCACATAAACACACACACACACACACACACACAGTTCCAGCTACGCAAACATAATTCCCAATTCCAGCCTCAGAAAGACCACTCTAAATGCCTACAGGCACAAGAGCAGACACACAAATAAACAGACAGGCCTATACCAGGCAGTTACCCTCAAACACACAGCGTTCAGTTGCTAAAACCTTCTCTAGCACTGATCCAACTGGGCAAATATGTCACGGACGTCATTCCAGATGAGAAATTAATCGCACGCCAATTAATCTGTTTCTTTTTTTCCCCACTCAAAAATAATATTCCCATCATTCTCATCAGTGCTTCCAATGGGCAGGAGGTTTCAACAAGCCAAGCGGGGGATTCTGCAATTACCGAGAGGCATTTGGATAATAACTTAGCATCTTAGAAATAAATTAGGATTGCTTCTTTCCTTTCAATGTTTTCAGAGGAATAAACAATAGTGCATTTTCTGTGCATTTGCAAAGAGTGTCAATGCAATAAAGAAGTGAATAATGGCATAACATCATAAAAACATTACTAAATTATAAGAGAAGAAAATCCAATTTAAACAGCTAAAGACTATGTTGATACAATTGAATTGCATTCAAGTAACGATGAATGTTATTATTAAATAAACTACATTAATATTATAATGAAATACATAATACAGTAGCAGTGAATTTAAATAAATTACAATAAACCAAGGCATGTAATTGTGTAATAAACACATTTACGTTCACGCTAAATATTTAACACTGAGCACAGGCCATTCAGTATGAGGAGACTATGAATACAGAATTTAAATAATTCTAGAGGAGATGTCACTTCACTTCCTCTGGTTTTTTTTCCGATCACTGCAGCAGTGGTTGTCTCAAGTATGGCGTATGCTTTGTCTTATAAAAGCAATAGTGTGCAGGCATTCCCTTGGAAATGGCTATTTCATTTTAAATTCTCATTACTCTTAGACTAAATATTCCAGGTGAGCGGCATAAGATAAGGCAGTGACACCACTCTGAAATTGCTAATTAAATTCATATGGTTATGTCCAATCAATATTAATGAAAATGAAAACCAATATAATCCAAATCTCACAACCAGTGGACCCGTGTTGGTGGTGTGCTGCCTAAATTAATTAGACAAATTGAAAGGAGTGTTATTTAAGAAGGCTCTGGGCTGTGGAAGGCTAGAGCCAAAGTAAACGATTGTAAAATTGACCTTAGAATATTTCCTTGCTCCTTTAATTACGAATTTGTGAGTTGTTTAATCCTTCAGGAAGACTTGAGATTTTAGTATTTATTTATCCTCAGGATAATGTGGAAGGTGTGCGTGTGATAATGTATATGCAAATCTTCTGTAATGAACCAGCCTGAGCAGCTAGCTACACACCGTCGGGCTAGCTAGTAGCTTCGATGTAGCATGCAAACATATTCGTAGGTGAGGACTTTGTGTGCTAACAAAAGATAAATATACAGAGTAAAAAGCAGACCTTGAGAATGAGTGGGGCTGTGGGTTTGAGCTCCAGCATTCCAGAGGGACTTAGTGGCTCGAAGACGGGGTCGGGGTAGTAGCTGAATGTCTCATTGACAACCACTAAGGCATTGACGTTGTCCATGTAGAAGCCGATCTCATCTGGGCCGCTGCCGCTTTCTGAGAAGCCCAGGTCTGAGTCGGCCACAGATGGAGCCAGGCACACCATCACAGAGTTGTTGTACACTGTACAATTCTGAAAAGAAGGGATATGAGGAAAATATTTACAGATCTGGACATTTAACCATTAAAATAAATGTTATATTGAGTAATAATTGTGTAAAAGGGTCCATAGTATATTGGAGTTACTCAGCTATTAGACAATGAGACTGGTGAAGAGGCTTTTGTTTTCAGTTTAACGTTGATCCCAAACAAATGCAGAAATTTTGCGGAGCAAGTGGGACGTTTTAGCTAGGGCTGCTCCCTGAAAGTCGACGAGTCAAATCATCAGTCAGTGCCCCTTTAGTCGACTGAGATTTTTTAAGTCGAGTAGTCATTAATTTATTTTTTCCTCCCCCCATGCGCATTACAATAACAGAACACAGATGTAACTTCACAAAACTGCACAGGGATAACATTCCAATTAGGAATTATAAATTAACGTCATCAGTCTCCAAATATTCCATTATATCAAAAGGAATTTAATAACCAATAAATTAGGTCCGTAGTCGGCAAAATTAGCTAAACTAAACAGTCTTCCCCATATGTCATGGCTATAATACGAACGAAGAAGATTAAATACCTGCAGATTTTAAACCATTAATTTAGACGAGAAATAATACACGGATTATATTCCAGTGTTCACTGTCCAAAAAACACAGGGATTATCATCACTCAAACTGCTGCTTGTAGGTTATTGTAAACACGGTTTTAGCATGGAATTCATTAATATGGAGTGTTTTTTGCTAATAAAAAGTTTTACATATTTCTCTGTCATCCTGGCTGCCATATGGAGATGGATCGATTTTAACAGTACTCACGTAGGCAGTTGCTGCTCTCATTCAAAATAGAACTGCTGCACGAATCATTGAATTATTATGTTGCTTTGTACTGTAGGCTATATCACAAAAAGACCTACAGTAGGCTACTGTAACAAATTGTCAAATTTCTGTATTGAACAGCCACATTTGATTTGACTGACACGTGATGCAAAGACAGCCCTATTTTTATCATATGTGAAAGAGTTTAACCCGTGGTTAAACCTCAGCTGCATCTACAGTAAATCACACGTTAATCACTTTGTTACCATATGCCAACAGTAGTAAAATTTTGCATCCGTTAGCTGACATGAAACAACTTACCACCAGCTAAGCACAGTAAATACTGTATATACCTGATAATGGAACCCACAGCTTAGAGAACAGTATTGAAAGTAAGACGTGTGATTTTCTTATGTTAACACCACGTTATAATAAAATATCTGTTTCACAAACACACACATACACACACATTTCAGACACGTAGCACTGTGACATTTGAAAGGCTAAGTGGCCTGAGCTAGTGTTAGATGTCGGGGCTGTAGCTGTAGAAACAGGAGATGAAAGCATTCCAAGACAGACTGTCTGCCACCTTGACTGCAGAAGGTCTACAGTAGATGTCTGCAAGTGTGTGTGTGTTACTGCCTCTGTGTATGAGTACATGTCAGCATACAAGAGTCTACATGGATCTAAGTGTATCTCGGCATGGAGCTGTCCGGATGTGCTGATGCGGATGATTGATATTTATTTAAAGGTACAGTCAGCTATTGCAAGATAACTGTACGCTAATACAAATTTTTGTCAAATTCACCAAATATCTCCCCAGATTCCGCTATTTTACCATTCTCTGTGTGTGCTGAAAACATAATCTGGTACTTCGACACAGCCCTGGCTCTGAAAATAGGAACATAAACAAAGTGGCGAACACCGCTCACAAATGCAATGCGGTGCAATGTGTAAGGCGGAGCTTCGGAGAGGTTTGTTGTGATTTGAGCTGGAAGTTAGCAAGCGTTCTAGAGAATTACTTTACCGTGTCTGTGTGTGAGTGTGTGTGTGAGATGATGACAATGTCTAATACTCACGTGGAAGGACTCGGCCTGCCCATATTTGGCTCGGATCTTTGGCTCTCTGATGGTTGCCAGGTTGGTTCCGCTAACTGTCAGCAGAGTGCCACCACTACAAGGAGACACAAGGAGAAAGATAAAGGGTACTCTCCAAGTGCCAAACGGTCCCTACAAACTGCCTCTGAAAGGGCCAATCTCCACCAGATGCAGACTCTGCATGGTGGAGGCCAAAATTTGGCTGCAACGAATGTAGCTGTAAATTGGATATGTCCTACCTGGTTCTGCATGGTTTCTGTTTGGT
Source organism: Amblyopsis rosae (assembly GCA_025399935.1). Lineage (NCBI taxonomy): Eukaryota > Metazoa > Chordata > Actinopteri > Percopsiformes > Amblyopsidae > Amblyopsis > Amblyopsis rosae. The sequence continues at coordinate 16,153 of JAODTR010021085.1, forward strand.
AGGGAAGGTATGGTAAGTAATATACTGTAGACAGCACCACATTGTAGCTGTTCTTTGTCTAGCTGTTTGTTTTGTATGGGATCCATGAATGCCTATGGTGTATATAATAAAGTATGTACTTAATAATGTATAGACTTTAGTATCTTGAAGAATTAAGAAGAATTTAGCCAGATGTAAATTCTGAACTTGGTGTCTGTGTGTACTCCAAGATACACACGATAATAATAATTATAATAATATACAATATCATATATTTTGACCCAAACAAGCTTTGAAATCAACATGTTTGCTTGGTAAATCTGTAAATTCCATCACTAAATTCACATGCATTTGTTTTTATAATCAAGTAACTGAAATCAAATTTTTTTCTGGACCAAAGACAGTTACATTTAGCGTCTTACCTAGCAACATTATTGATATATTAAAACTGGTTCAAAAATTTTACACAACATTCTATGAATTGGAGCCATTTACAATAGCTCTCTCATTGTCAGTAATGGACTAGCATGGTTGAGGGTGGACTGGTCTCTGCACCTAAATTGGATTTATAGGGTTTGCAGGCAGCGTCTGGCTCTCTATATATCTTGTTATGGTATAGGCTACTGTAACGTCTGTGCCTCTGAGATATATTATTCACACCCCTAAGTGTCCTGGCCATGCATTATAGTCCCGGTGAAATCATCTCACTGCAGGTTCTCTCTCTCTCTCTCTCTCTCTCTCTCCCTCCCTCCCTCCCTCCCTCCATCCAAGCGTGGTTTAAGTGTGACGTTATCCTGTGATAGACGGTTAGAGATAGTTCTAATCCATCCAATCACATGACAAGGATTTTTTTTGCCGTCCCTTTTCCAAACAGCACCAATGGACTGCTTCACGTTTTAGTAACAAACCATCTGGTGTGTCATGTTACTTTAACCCACCCACTAAGGCACTCATTTGCTTTATTGTGACGCCAAAATAAAATCTTGTGGCAATGGGAAGACCAAACATCACAATTACGCAAATGCCATGTGATAGGTCTATTGTATGCTCTGTGGAGGTCTAGGTTATATGCAACACGGGCTTCTTGGTCCTGAAGTGTGGGTGTGAGCGGAAAAGACCTCTGTCTGTTATGTTGCGTTAGCTTGTACTAGCATCTGTTTACGAGACTGTGGTTTAAAAGGAGCACAACCTCTGCTTCCTGGTTTTATGTCCCCTGTGTAGCTCTGTGCTAACTGGACGGAGGCTCTTCTGACTCCAGTTCAACATCTAGTATCATTGCCTTGGCTGCCCACGCAAGTAACATGAGCAGTATTATAAAAGATTACCGTGAAGACGTGTTTTGTTATCTACAGGGAGATCAGCTCTCTGGCTGCCTTACAATGGTTTGTTCTCTCTGTTAGTATTTGGGCTATGTAATGTTACCAAGTAACTTTCTCTTATGACTTTCATCTCTTGACAATCTCAGTATATTGTTTCTTCTATTTAGGGAAGATATATCTATAAGAAAGGCTATAATCCAGAAATAATTAAAAAATAAGAGAAGAAGTAAAAGATTAGATAATCCTATTGTACAGCAAATATACACTTGATTTAGAACCATAAGATATGTCAAAGCTGCTCTAGTTAGGGTTTGAGTTTTGCAATGACAGCTAGCTATAATATATTAAATAAAGTATGATTTTGTAAATCAACAACCCAAAAACCTACCCGCTCCTCCTCTGCTCCGCCCAGTTAGTGTGCCATTGCGTAGACCATTTACAAACTAGCTGTGTAGCTGTGCATGCTGTGATTGACAGGCAAGGAAGATTCACTGGACCAATCAGGAAAAGGCAAGGGCTACCGACCAAATCAAATATCCTGTCTATGACATTTCTAACAAATGACACTACATTTATAGCTCTTAAATCCTACATACATGTCCTTTATTAGGTCCGCAGGTAGGTTTTGACTTCAGGCATTTAATCTGACACCGTTGATATCACGGGACTTACCGTGCGAGAGAATTAAAGGGAGGAAGTGTGTTGATACAAGGTAGACAGAGCCGGAGAGATTAGCGTAATCTGCAAAAAACGTCATTGTCTCAGTCCGCCGGCACACTTTAGCAATAGTAGTCTCCAGAAGGAGCGCACGTAGGCGTTTATCTGCCACGCTAATCCGCAGCAGCTCACATTAACTGTAGAACAGTAGAAGGCGCGATAAAGAAGGCCGCACAGCGTCTTACTACCGCCGCAGACAAAAGGATTTGAGGCAGTCTGTCTAGACTATACTCCGCAAGGGAGAAGTATTCTGTTGGCAGGCTGCCTGTTACGGGTTACGGGGGAATGGAGCTCGCCCGCTTTAAGTCCCGCTGGATAACAGTATTGGCGTAGTGCTCCTAGTGTGAATGCAGATGTTTGTTGCTAGCTAGGCTTACTAGGTTACTGCGTAGGCCCTGTTGTCTTATTCTGTGTGACTCTAATGTATTCATATTATAGTCTAGCCTCTCAATTCTATTTAATAAGAACATAACTTATTACTCAGTACTGATCCTTAAGAGCTAATATTTAATAATCATTCTATTCTCATGTACATGATTGCACTTCACTGATCCCCTAAGAGACACATTAATAATTTCTATTCTATTTTGGACTATTTTAATTTGATCTCCAAAGGGGAATATAAAATGTAGTGTTTTATTCTAAGTTATTGTAGTCTAAAGAAGCTGCTGTTGCTTCTCTCTCTGTACTCAAACTTGGATGTTGTTTCTGTTTCCTCCTCGAGTGTCTCATTTCCATTTTTCTCCCAAATATATTTTTGTATGCGTAATCGTTTTGTGACTGACTTGCTGTTCCTTGCCTGATTCACAATGGCTTCTCTCTCTATTCTCTCTCTCTCTCTCTCTCTCTCTCTCTCTCTCTCGACTGCAGGCTCATTGCAGCAGGTGACAAGTAGACTACCGCGGAGGCTGATGTCAAAGTGTCTCAGTGTGTGGTTCTTTGCTCGTGTCACTCAACCCCTCCTCGTCCTGCTGTCTGTCTGTCTCCTGTCCTTATCTCACCCGCGTCCCACTTGCCCATGTGTTCTCTCTGTCCGTCAAAGTAACATTTAACAATTAGCTTGCGTTTTAACAAGTAGCTCGCCAAGCCACACAAAAAGCAACTTAGCATGTCCTGGCTAATTAAGGGTTAAAGTAGATTTAGCCTTTTTGTAGGTGGCGCTAACTTATTTACCCTCTTAATATGTCACTTTGAATTTTACATTTCTGCGGCTTATTTAGAGTGTCCTGGTTCGTTCAGCAGCCTTCACCTCAGGCCTTGATATGAACACGATACAAAGCGCAGCGACGAGACACTAGCGTGTGAGCTGACAAGCGAATACAACGCTGTTGGTTGTTGCTTTCTACTTGAGTCAACATTGTCTGGAGATCACTAGCTCCCTGGGAAATGTATTTGTGAAAGTCATGTCCATCTGGGCCTCTGGAAGGACAGGCACCTTGTCTGTCTGGAGACCTTCTGTGTACATGTGTGTGGAGCGGGGGCCAAACATCAAAGCATGGTGGGAGTTAGCGTATTGTGTGTATGATCCGTTACTCTTTTTGTTCAGGTGCTTTGGATATGGTGGGCTGGCCAAGATTTTTGAAGCAGAAACCCCTCACACACACACACACACACACACACACACATACAAACACGCACACACACACGCACACACACACACACACACACACACACATACACACAAACAGCGTGGGATTTAGAGCTGTGCTTGAGCCGCAGCTGTCATTCAGCTAGTCCTACTGGGCAAAGGGAATTGAGTGAGACTTATCAGTACTATGTCCTAATAGGCCATTGCTTCCTGCTGCTGCTGCTAGGTGTGTAGGAGGAAAGAAAGGAAGGAAGATGTACACATAAAAACAGCAGGAGTGCTTTCACTGGTCTGTATGTGTGTATCAAACACACAACATCACTATGTGTAGTATCTTAGAGATGGCTTTTGATATAAGTGGCCGGACCTCCTGCCTAGATATAGTATATCAGGAAGAGGAAGATAATAAATGAATACATATTCAACCAGGTGTGTCAGTCAATGCAAGGGGGTGGACTCTCCGAGCCGCGTGAGACCGTCCTGACATGAGCGTCCGTTTGACTTGGCTGTGAGAATCAGTGTGGACGGTGTGAAATTGTTGCGCTCGACTATGCTCCGCAGCGTCTCCGAACAATAGGCGTCGTGCTGGCAGCTATGGGCGTAGCTCAGGAGTGACGTTAACCGTCAGTGACAGACCGTCACTTCATCCAGTCACCTGCCAAGCGTCTTTTGAATGTGCCTGCCCTTTTATAAACAGCTTCAATGGACTGCTTCCCAGGTGTTTGTGTGTAACAAACCATCTGACGTGTCAGGTCACACGCATGCGCACACACACACACACGCACACAGTACCTCGCGATGCTCCAGTCAGGCTCTATGCGGAGGACCGTGGGGTCTTCAGTGTAGTTGAACTTGACATCTGGGTTCCTGAGCTCGGCGGCATCTATGTCCACCAGGATGTTCCTGCTGCCCGGGGCCTGCCCAGCTGGAGTCACGCACACTATCTCACGGGCGTTCCTCCTGGAGGGGTGAACGCACCCCCCACACACACACACACAGACAGGGAGAGATTCAGCTGTGTGACAGACATCAATGTACTATGGTGAAGAGAGTTACTATGGTAACGGCTTTAAAGCCAAGCCATTATAGGCAGTGCCGCAAGTGACTTCTCTAGTTAAATATGTGAATAAGTCAAATTAAAACAACTCAGCTTTAAATAAAGAAAACAGAGAGTGCAGTAGCATCTTGTCACCAGAGGGGCCGCCTTTATCCCGTTATGCTTTAAATGCTATGGTCTTCAGGTAATTGTGAAGGTTGTGGCCTTTGTTGTTGTTTTGGTCTGTTATATATATATATGTATTTAGATGACCGGGAACTGGGAGAAATAGCGCATAGTGTGTTAGTGTGTGCATCTTTGCCCATGTGCTATGCAATAACCTCTTCTAATGCAGTCCAACAGCCACATTATAGAACATGTACTGTATTAAGCACACTTGAGAGGCAACTGCAATTCTATCAGTGTGTATGTGTGTGTGTGTGTGTGTGTGTGTACACAAACACATCCACGCACACACACACACAGAGGGAATGAAAGGAAGAGACAGGTCGGCAATTTCTCCCCTTGCAGGGTCCCTCTGCCCGTAACCATGGCAACCCCATTCACAAGGAGCCCACGCTTCAGCAACCATCATAAGCACACACAACAACACACACACACGGAGAGACATACATACACACAAACACACACCAATCAGAAACGCACCTATTCACACACACACACCCACACGGCAAGCATACAGCTGTGTTGAAGTGGGATTGTAGTGAAGAGGCTAACAGTGGAGAAATGATTGCTGTGACATCAGACCTAGCGGGGATTCGCCTCGGCAAAGATTAGCCGCCAGCAGCTAATCCACACGTTTGACATGGAGGCAACTGTGGCTTTAGCATGATTTCAACCCCAGCAGAGGAGGTGAGCCTGTGCAAAAGCAAACATTGTGCGTGTGTGTGTGTGTGTGTGTGTAAGTGTTTGTGTATGCGTGTGATGGCACTTTAATACGCCCTATTAAGTGAGGTGGTGCAGAATGTATGGTATATTATACAGCATATATCCTTCCGGCCTGCCTTCTTCATAGCACACTGCTACTCTTGAGCCAACATGTATAATTAGGTGAAGTGATTAATCGAACAATGGATATGTCATTAAAAATCAAAGGAATAAGCATGTAAACATTCTTTTGTTTTTCAAGTGCATCATGTAGTTCATCATCAGTTTTATGCCACAGAGCAAAATGTTAATGCCTTAATTCTGTATTATATGTGATGCATTAGACTGCTGGGTAAACATATTTAGCATTTCAAAGCCATTTCATGCTCTACATTTGCCACACAGATATAATAATCTAAAACACATCCATGATCATGACGATCATCATTGGTCCACGCTCTCCTGACCTCTTGAAGTAGCAGGGCAGTGTTCCTATGGTGACCGACACGTAGCTGCCCGCGTTGAGATGGTTGCCCTCGATGGTGACCCTGGTGCCCCCTGAGATGGGCCCCTGAGACGGCTGGATGCGGGTGAAGTACGGGGTCTGGGCACCACACAAGGAGAGAATACAACATGAGGCATATGCAAAAACACAGGAAGATAGTGTTGTTTACACCATAAAGTAGACAAGTAACGTTTAAATATAAAATATGTTATTTAGTGCAGTTTGAGATATGCAGTTGGCTGTGGTATATACAGTACTTACATACATACATATACAGTATATATATATTTTATATACAGTATCATTCAAATATAAA
>JAODTR010021095.1:0-24559 GCA_025399935.1 Amblyopsis rosae
ATCATTCATATTCTCTGAAAAATGGCCAAGAAATCATAAATTCTGCCAGGGTATGTAAACTTATGAGCACAACTGTAAATGGGCCATGTAGATAGTAACCACAACTATTCATTTGGTATACAGTGTGTATTTAAAAATAACATTTAACGCTGCATTTGGAAACTGGGGAAACTTAATATTTGAACTGCCAAACCTATTGCATACATTCATTAATAGAGATCAAATTCTATTTTTTTTTCCCTTCGATTTAACAGATATTTGACCTCTGTCGGAACTACAGGATCAGAGCAGGAAATAATCTATATTAGCAGTGTTAGATTTCTGCATTTACCGTTGGTCGTTATGGTAGTAATCTCAGCCTCTTCATTTCAGCCCCTTCACTTCCTTTATCGTTCATTAGCCATTAGCACTGTAGTACATCACATAAGCAACTTGTGCTGAACGTCTGATATGCATGTCAGCATTATCAAGAAGTGGGGTTGTAGATTTTCATTGGTTGTTAGAATTATCTCACACAAATTTCAGTATTTCCATTTATTTTAACCAGTAACCATAGCCTGCTTATTTAACAGATTTACAAGACCTGCAAATAGCCAGATGTGTATGTCTAATGTTTGATTTGGTAATTGAGTTATGTAGTCGGTCGTCGTGCATTCCAATCAAAATGCCTCTCCTGTCAAGAACTTGATGCTGTTAGCCAATACTGTGTCCCAGACTTTTAAGTATAGGCTGGCTCTGAAACTTTGGCAAAAGATTATACACTATCAGATGCCGTTGAATCACGTCCTTCTGGAGTAATTCACTGCACATATGAATATAGTAGTACAAGTTTACGATTGCATTTATATATATATATATATATATATATATATATACTGCATATGCATTATTGATTTTGTGTGTGTGTATGTATGTATGTCCTTATTTAATTGTTTATTGTAAATTCACCCACCTCTCACCCATTCCCAATCCAGCTGCACACTATTAGACTGCCCCAGGCTATTTACCCCCAGGCCATAACATCAGTATGTCTGTTGACTTCATTTCAACAGTGATACCAGATTTTTTTGATTATTTGAAATTAAATCAATGTATAAGTACTATTTGTCAACATTTACGCAGTATTAGCTGTAAAATACAGTATGTACAATTTAATATATTCTTTACACATGGCAGAGGGGGTCATGCACTAATGTATTATTGAGTTTCATCTGTTTGTTTGTGTCAATTTTATCTTGAATTTTGTGGGCGAGATACTGTTTAGAGGTAATTGCTGAAATTGGCATCATAATGCTTTAATATGCTGTAACATGACTCATTATGTTTAGACTTACCCACACATTTAAAAATGTTTTATTTACCTCTATCTTTCACTTGCTTGCTGACATTCTCTCTCTCTCTCTCTCTCTCTCTCTCTCACAACACACTGTCTCATTGGCACATGCCTATTAGTGGGTGGTTGAAGCGCATTACAACATGCATGACATGTCTCTTGGGGGAGTGAATGTCTCCCAGATCGAATTAAACCAGTAGCCTGTGTTAGCGGATTATTCTCCCAGTCTGGAAATTCTTCTTAGTCCAGTTAGAGTGAAGCTTTAAGCTAAATGGTGATAGCGTTTAAAACCCTTTTAGTTATTTTTACAGCAGGATATTTGTGGTGTAAACATGCACAACACCTGTAAGCATTATTTCTTAGCCTCTGGAGACCATCCGGATCTTGCCAGTTTCAATTACATTTCGCTGCAAGTATCAGCGTCTGGAACCCCTCAATACAAAAAGTTTGTTGACTGAAAACAAGCAGGCCAATCCACGGCAAGAGCATCTGCATACAACATGGTTTCCACTGGCATTCTAATGGATTTTACATAAACATACTGATTGGATGAGATAACGGTCCAATTGTATGTAAGGAAGTTTGATTGAAATGTATTAGCACTGCCTTTATGACAAATTATTGTAAATGAAGGGGTTTCAGACCTGATTCCTGTGGTGAAATAAAACTGGAGCGTGTGAGATCAGGATGGTACTGTATCAGTAGGCTATTTAATTCCCTCCTCTAAGAACTATAGATCTTTAAGAACTATGAATCGTACGGAAAATCAAAGCCCAACACTCAGTAAGAGTGCATCTGTTGTCTTTTCTCCACTCTGCCTCTGTGGCTAAAGAACACAATATCCCCTCACCTTCCTCAGTACACAAACTAAGGGTTTTCCACCCTGTCCCTCCAACCTCTCTCTGCCATGCTGGTCGCAGGTTGCGTGTCTCCACTGTGCTGCAAGCCTGCCCCATAGCCTTCAGCTTGGGCGGGAAGAGAAGCGGAGGAAATATAACAGAGGAATGAAAAGAGAGAAGAGCTGTGAGCTGTCAGATAGGCAGGCACCTGGCCTGTAGGAACCGGCTGGGAGGTTATTAGGAGCAGACATCTGTTCGTGTGGGACCTGTGTGTGTGTGCGCGCTTTGTGTGTCTGGCTGTCAGAACAGCAGAGCAGGAAGAGTAGAGCCAGACAGAGCGAGATGAACAGAGACACAAATAACCTGTCACCAGAGAAAAGCAGACAGAAAACTGGAGACATAATGAGCTCAACATAGTCTCGTTTGGCCCAGTGTGGTGTCTTTAATTGAAACATCAGTGTATTAGTCTTGATGTCTTTGTATGTGAGCCATTTTATAGTGTGTAGTATACGTGTGTGCATCTCTATCTCAATCTTGCCATTTAAGGTATTATTTTGTAAAAACTAAAATGGCAGCTTTGAGACAGTGGTATACTCCAGCAAGACAAAGAAAGGATACTCCACAAGGGAAGCGTGTGAAAAACACGTGGCCAATTGTGCATTGGGAGGGTTTTTGTTTGAGTCAGCTTTTGGAGGGTTCATGCACTATGGAGCGAGTTAGCCAAAAACAGTGGTTAGACAGACACCCTCTGGCTCAACCACAAGGGCATATGAAAAACATTTTTTCAACAGATGTAGGCTTTAGCTACGTGTGTTTGTAAGTATTGACCTACGTCGTGTCTTACAGTGGAACTGTGTGTCTGCTTTAGAAGAGCGTTAAAGGGACAGAGGGTCTTTATGTGCTACACCGCTGTGCTAGGTGCTACAAGCATGGACACCAATTAGGGATGCTTAGCTAAAACCACTGAGAAAGCAGAAGTTGTTCCCTGGTCGCACATCACAGCTAAGCTGTACACTAGAAGAAGAAAGAGGTTTCCCACTGAGGAACACTGAATCAACACTAATGTAACATACAGACAACACACACTATTATGGGATCCATCCTGAATTGCCATTTTGCCTGAGGAGAATTACTGTCAGAAGTCACACGATTGGTGAATGCAGCACACATCCCCCAACTCAGTGTGGATATGTTTTCTCTGACCTATTTTCACTCAACCCTATCCCCTTGTGGTTAAATACCACTTCTAACAAATCCAGTAATTTAAGTAAATTATTGACTCTGTGAGGACGTTAACCCAGTGCAGTGGTTATGTCAACACAGAATTACCATTCTGTGTTAATATTCTACTTTTGTTAATGGTATCTCACTGCCATGTTTACTGAAATGCCCTGCATTTAGAAAAATGTCCTTGGTGAATAAGCATCTATCTGGTTACTGTATACTTCTGACAAAACATATTATACTGGGCCGAATGTGGCTATGCTTCACTAATTACCTACGGTGCAGTTCCCATGTAATTATGCAGAAAGATGCCATTACTTAACTTACTGTCATTACATTTACTTGTAATTATATTTACTTACAACTCTACATGTACAACTCTTTACTCAGCTAAGCACTGAAAACTGTTCATTAAATCTCCCTACAACACTGAGCTCCTCTCCTTTTGAACACTGATGAATGTCCACACAATTCCACCGGGGCAGTGCAGAAGCGGTTTAGCCAGCTTGTCAACATAAGAAACCCGGCACACCAGCCAAGTCCATATAGTATTCTGACACCTAAGCCTCTGTTACCCCATAAGCACATCGTTCATGGTGTTGGGGATGTCCCTGGGCACCTACAGTGCCAGGCCAAGGTCGCTGCATCAGAACATTCCAGCCCAGGGAAGAATAATGGATTCCTTTCAGGTTGAGAGAAGGGTCTGGGAATGCCATAAATGGCTCAGAGATGGAGAAGATATCTCAGGGGTCTGAAACATTCCTTTGCTCAGTAAGTAAAGGAGAAGAAGGACAAAGCGAGAGGACGCTAGGAAGGATAGGGAGAGAGACGGAGGAGCTGGGGTGAGGGAACAGCCACGGGCAGCGAGGCAGCTATCTAGGTCACTGGTGAGAAATATAAAGCTGCTGTTTGCTACCTATGCAGGGTTGTTACTGTCCAACTGTTTAGATATGCACACTGGGAAATTTAAACAGTGAATGTGAGGGCCATAATTCAATTTCTGAAGCCGGGCTTATTTCCTATATAATTATATGTTTATATAACAGAACTGCAGGAGCTGCCATCTGCGTCCTCAAAAACAGTTTAGGTTTGGTTTGTGGTAGTTTCTTTTTATAGTTCCAGCATCATGCGGTCAGAGCCTTGTTACCGAGGCCATTGTTGTCAGTGGGGAAAACACACATTCATCCGTCATTGCTGGCTTATTATTCAAATGCTTTCTTGTGATTGTATGTACCATAAGACGTACACAGGGCTAACTCAGGGAGGAATGACATTGTGATAAGTCAGTATCAGTGTAAATGGAATGCTAACGGTTTCTGTGCTGTGATTATAGCAAAGTAATTTCTCTCCGAACCATTTATGAGTATAGCAGACGTGGCTTTCCTTGAGTGCAGAAGGCGGCACTGAAATATGAGTGTGCCACAATTGGTCTTATCCCGATGCATCCAGTTCTGCTGTAAGCTACTAAAAACACAGAAGCGGCTGACACAATCCTTTATATTCCTCTTACTGCATTTTTAGTTTTGTGCAGCATAAACAGAATATGCTTGGATTAGCTCTTAACACATTTTTTAACACTTAATTTTTTTCCTACCCAGTTCTCCCACTATACTGTTTACTTTTTAGGTAGCATAAAGTAGACTCAATGCTTTTTGAAGCCATGCATTGTGGAATCACATAAGAAGATCATCAACGTTACTAAAGCTACATTCGTGCTGCCTTTCTATGCTGCCTTTAAGTCTGCAGTGTGAAGCCTCTGTATTTGTTTTGCACATGCTATAATGTAGCTGAGAGATGTCAGGAGAGCATTTGGTGAGCGCTACCCAGAATTGTAACGTTCCATTCAGCTTACTGTTGAAATGCTCTTTGTAATCTTTTCAATTTATGGCTCCTCTCCATTATAATCACGGCTTTGTTGGTTCTCCCTCTAACTGGAATGTTTTTTTTATGTACTCCCTCTCCCTCTCTCTCTCTCTCTCTCTCTCTCTCTCTCTCTCTCTCTCTCTCTCTCTTTCTCTCTGCAGGCATGGATAGTGAGACAAAAAATCTGCTGTGGTCAAATATGGCTGACTCCCCTTCTTCCAGTCATACCGCTCTTTGTCATGATTGTCTTAACAATGATCGCAGCCCTCCAATTTCCCTTCTCGTCGTCCGCCGCTGCCCGGCTTCCCACGCGAGTCAGGGCTGAGGTTAAGGAGCCTCCCCTAACCTCCCCTCCACTCCTTCCTCCGCTCCTCCCTAGCCTCCACAGCAGTGCGTGGAGAAGCGGACGGGAGCCGACAGAGCGTTTAATGACAGCTGCAGCACTGCCTAAATCGGGGAGGAATGCCACAGGTCACTCGAGCATCAAAGAGGGAAGTCACACAGACGTACGCAGGAATAAACACATAAGCATCCCTTCTAATGGGAAAGACGAGCCCGACGCCAGACACAGTTCCACCAATAACCACCACCCCAATCTCCCACAGTTTACAGTCAATAGTGCAGGGCCAAAGCATAGAATTAAGCTAAGCAAGCATAGCGCTCATAAGTCTCAGCTCTCTGAAAAGACACGCAATTATGTTACAAAGAGCCAATCCCATAACCTCGCAAAAGGCATGAAATATACCAACAGACAGGCAGATAGACAGACAGACAAACAAGCGGGCAGGCACAGAAATAGCTATAGAAGCTCAAAGCCAGTGAAACACAACAACACATTAGAAAAACAAAGACCTGTAGCAAAGCACGCTGGGAAATCTGCCATAGTCAGTAAAAAGCAGCAAACTGTGAAAATGCCCTCTAAGAAGCATGGCCTACTGGACCAGACAAAGGTTCCGTCTAAACCCAAGACAGCTGTAAATAAAGATGACGGTGGCTGGTGTCCGGACTTTAGACAGCAGGATTTCCCAGACAGTGACCAGAGGACAATCAGGACTAATACTGATGTCCGACATATTCCCTGGCTCATTGAAGATGACACTCGCAAGATGAAGCTTCTCGCTGGAGGTGATGTGGTCAGCAAAGCACGGGTGCCTGCCCATGGACAGGTTCTCCAAGTGGCCTTAAAGGTGCCTTCTGACAAACAACACAGTCCAAAGGTAAGCATATGTACTTTATATTTTTTCATAATGAAGCCTTGTTTGGCCATTATGGATTTACAGCTGTGGTGAAATCTGATGAGCTGATAGCATTAAGGGGTCTAGCTGCATGCTAATACACTGTTTTGGTAACCTCCTTATTGTATTGAGGACTATTGAGGATAGCATTAAGGGGTCACCTAGCTGCATGCTAACACACTGTTTTGGTAACCTCCTTATTGTATTGAGGTCTGTAGAAGCAAACAAAGGGTCACTGGCTGTATTCTCCACTTAAAAGGCCCTTAGCCAAAAATGTAACATTTTCCAGTTGTGTTTTTCTGAAGGGACCTCAAGTTAAGAATCATGTTTGGGAATGTTACAAATTAATGTTCTGGAATGGGGGGGAAAAGTCTAAAACGACCACCCGTTAAAAAGTAGTCATAACAGAAACAGAGTTAAAGTGCAAACATTGTTAACTTTACAAGGTTATGTTATAGCCGTGTAAATGAGAACAAACTATACACTCTGCATACCTCAGGGATCTCAGAAGAATCACTCTAACCAACATCAACCAGGGGTAAGAGTTTCAATGAGCCACAATGAGCGTTGTCATAAAGGAAGCTGCTCGCTGGTCAAACGACCTGATGACTGGTTCGAGGTGTTTGCATTCCACCTGGACAGGGTCTTGGGACTCAACAGGAGCCTGCCTGCCGTGTTAAGGACCTTTCACAGTGGCGTATTACCTTATAAGTACACCAATGGGATGCCCAGACCTGTTGTGTGGTGGGATCCAAATATTCTGCACCTGTCTGATGTCGACAATGACCAGAACTCTGTACCACTGAACTGGATATTGTACCAGGAGCAGCTCCAAATGCATTGTGGGAAGGATGAAGCCCTGAACTCAGTGCCTTGTGTTGGGGTTCACCACTCAGAATGGGGTAGACTGGCTCTTTTTGACTTCTTACTACAGGTAAGGCACTGAGAAGTACATAGTATTTCATATTTAAATGTTGTGTGTCCCTAAAGTAATTAAAATAAAGGGTTTTAACTTGGGTGAGAATAATGGAGAACATTTTCCTTGGTCTGTGAGCTACAGCACATTATGAAAACCCAGTTGCATTGTCATTATTTTTTCAGTTGGGAAGTGGGAAACAGAGAAGATATACAGAGAGCGCCCTAGTGAGATTTGATCTCAGGCCAGCACGAACACACATACTATATTCCTCCATGAAAGGGGCACTGTGTGGACTTATTTAAATTCTCAACGCATGCAGACACTTTTATACTGGTGTCCATTGTACAAGTCTCCCACCTTGCAGCAATAGATATGATGGGACAGGACGCTGTGTATTTTTCCACTGAAGGTCAGAGCAACAGATCAACTACTGCTACTTAGCGTAATGCAGAGCTATAATAACAAACATATGTAGTGACTTTCACTGTGGAAAACTAGACAAGAATAAAATGCAGCAATAATTGCTCACGTTGTTTCTGTTCAATTTACGGTGGTCTTATATCCAAAGTATGTTGCTTTATGTCCATTTCTCTGCTGTACATGTATGTTTCCTGGACGTGAAGACATGCCACCATGGTCTTTATAACAACCTAGAGTACACAATTGCATAAACCTGTGCGTTGATTTGCCAAGCGGATTGGACGGGGATGCAACAAGACAGAGAGAGAGAGGGAAAATGATTCATTCAATGTCATGAGGATTGTGTGGAGATAATGACTCACATAGCGGGTTATACATGCATACATACACATCCAGAAAAGAACATTTTCACTTTTGAAGCATAAATATTTAGACTCAAATGAAATATTTACTAAATATGTGAGATTGCATATCACCCCTCATGAATCTGCAGTTGTTGCCAAAGTCTTCATCCAAACGGAACAGTTATTTTATTAGTATTTTAGTCTGAGGCCAAAGTCTTTCTCACAAAACAGCATTTTAAGGTTAGGGAGAAGCTTGCAAAAAGGATAATAAATGCAGCGGATACAGATATGTGCCAACAAAATGGCTCTTGTTAAAAAGGCCTTGATGGAGAAGGTGTGCGCTTGTCTCCCTGATGTGGAGCCATTGGCGTAATTTGATATCAGCGCTGATGAATCCGCAGGCACATCGCTTATGGCAGGGCAAAGCTGCCCTGGCTTATTTCAGTCTAATGACTACATTTAATGAGATGCATGAGAGCCTGCAAGCATTGGTGTAGCTGTGTGTGTGCAGGGTTATGGATGCCATGATGCTACTTTTGTGCATGTGCCTTTGTCTGTCTACAGTATGTGTGTGGGTGGTAAATGTGTTTGGATTAGAGTGGAACTGTCCAAGGTTTCACTTGCTAATGATTATGTCCAAGTCAGATAGCTTTGTGGCTTGAGCATGATAGATGGATCGCTACAGTATATAAAAATGGATGGAAGGATGTGTGGAGTCTAAGTGATGGTTGCCATAGTGATGGTTGAGGACCGGCAGAAGAGAAAAAACCAAGTCTGTGAAGACCAAACTGTTATACTGGCAGCCTCTTGGTGTTCTGTGGGGGATGTCAGCATGACTAGCACTGACTGCTTAGCACGCTGTTTATTATGTTCTTCCCTTCTTTCTGCTCTAATCAAGAGAGAGTCTATATTGTTGTCTATGTTTGTGTTTAGAGTAGAACCACACAGTATATGCATGTATTTGCCCGTATGTTTTTTCTGTACGGTGCACAAATGCACGTTTCACCATCCTACAGTATATAACACCTATTGACTGTTTCACCTCCCTCAGTGTGTGACGGCCCCATGCTTAATATTACATGCATCTTGCACACATTTGTCACGGTGTGTTCTGTTCACACAGCCAGATGGAATGTGTATCTAACACCCTTCTACAGAGAGTGTGTGTGTGTGTTTGTGTGTGTGAAGGGGGTTCAATATGAATAATCCATGAGCTGGCTCTCTCCCCTCCGCTGCCAGAAGTCAGTCCCTGTAATAGGGCCAAGCTCTAATAGCCTGCTATTGATCTGCTGAGAGCCCATGAGTGGGCCTGTGAACACTTGTTCCTACCTGCTCCTCTAACACCTCCCTTGGCTTTAGTACCAGGGAACCCAACAGCAAGACGTGGCCGTGGGCAGTGTGTCAAGGACACGCGCGTGCACGCACACAGACACACACAGGACAGAACAGGGGAAACTGTAGGCTGCGTGTTTAGAGTACAAAGTGTTTAGAATACAAATGTGTCTCACCTTTTTAGGCTATATGTGACATCTACTGAGTGTTTCACCTCCCTTAGAGTGGCCTTAGCTTTACAGTGGAGTGTGCCCCTTGCTTAATATTACATGCACATTGACCAAATGTGTCAGTTTACTGTGTCTACACACAGCCAGGTGGAATGTGTATCTAGCACCCATCTCCAGATATGCTGAGGTTTATAATTTACAGTATGGCTATGTATATACTGTGATGTTGTGCTTTCTGCTTCCCTTGAAATTCTGTAGCTTTGTTACAATGCAAAAAGGAATCTGGGCTGAATTCATTAATTTAGGCATATCTCTGATAATGTTCCTGAACTCTGAACTCTGTACGACAATATTGTACAGAGCTAAAGATGAAGAATTGGGTTTGGCAGATGACAATGCACTAAGTAGTGTCCATATAACACACATACACACACACGCACGCCTGCATGCATGCACGCACGCACAAACACTTTCCCATTACAGAACCAGTGCAGCCCCTTACAACCTGCACTATATGGATAGTGGGTTGGTACGGTGTCTGCTGACGCTACAATGACTTGCTGTGTGAATCCCTATAGGGCAGCATGGTGAGATCAGATGTTTCCTCAGTCTCACAGATGACAAAGGTGACAGAAAATATGTTTGGTGCTGCTTTGCACCAAATGTGTGTGAGCGGTACAGATCACACGCATGCACAATAAAACATTATCTCTAGACTCTCTTGTGTCACACTTACAAACCAGTGTGCATGGAAGCCAGTGCACTCGTGTTGATTCACACACATGACACACACAATCGCAAATGTTTGTGGATTGTGTGAACCCCTAATGGGTGGAAGACACACGCACGCTGAGTTAAACAAGAAAATAACACATCCGTCAATCTGAGAATTGTTGCTCATTATCTTTTATCACGGAGGACAACTCCTTATGGTTTGATTATCTGTACAGCACACTGTTAGTTGCTGTATTTTCTCTTTGTTATTCACCACCATTTATGTAGCATACATGTCATATTATCCAATAATGGCACATTATTGATCTTACTGAGCTTGAAAGACTACCATTGAGTGTAATAATAGACCATTAGTAAAAATAGATTGTGGTTGTAAAGGCTGGATGTGAATTTTCAAGATCCTCTTTCACTTAATGGACTGTAATGCTTGTAGGTACTTGCATATACTTCCAAACAATGAAAACACATTGATCTGTCATACTGCAATAAAACTGTAATTACTCCATAACAACTACTAAACTATATATATTCCTATATAAAATAATTTTATTAATTCAGACCATTGTAAAATGCAACTACATATAGTAGAACTAAATGCTGCAGAAATTTAAACATTATCTTACAATGCCTTTATTTCTGTATCTGTATGTGTGAAGTATTTGCCCTTATTTCCCCAGGTGAATGACAGACTGGACAGATACTGCTGCGGCTTTAGACCAGTTCCAACTGACTCGTGCGTGGAGAACCTTCTGCACGTCAAATGTCGCAGCACCAAGGAGCTTGTGCTGGTCCACATCCTGGTAGAATAAGTCCCATTATCCCATACAGTACAGTAGCATGGTGTTGTCCTGTCAAAGTATTTGGTTGATGCACGTGTCAAAACGCCTTCAGAATAATAGCGTACAGATGTGATTTACAATTCACGTGTGACTGAGTCGAAGGTTGGACACATGCTGTAATTTGGGACAAATAGGAGGTAATAAAAGAAATGACAAATGCAAACTGTCAAACATCATGTTTATTCCTGAAGCTACAGCATACAGTATGTGTGTTGTCTCATTATGATTATTTTATTTACTAATGTCTACCTATGTGTGCCTCCCCTTCCTCACATGGAGCTGAGAAAGACTGACCCTTCCAGACTGGTGTTCATAGACAATGCAGGCAGACCGCACCAACCTACTGACAACCTCAACTTCCGGCTGGTTGAGGGCATAGATGAGTGAGCACATTGTACAGATCACTTATTTGTCATTGTAGGGTATTGAGTTTTGTATTTAATTCATGTTTAATTACATTTATAACACAACAAAATGTATGAAAGGCAGATAGTTTGAATACATATGAAGGAACTAGCAAACTGCATAATGCTAATATAAAAAATTTAATTCTGGTCACCACCACTATTGAAGAAACTTTGAATTAAATTAAAACAGGATGAACATATCATTATCACAGGTATGGTTGATTAGATTAGTGTTATTCAATTAGTCTATTCAGCGTGCTAAATGAATCATGGCTGATATAAATTCTCTATTGTTTGTCACATAAAAACAATTGTAAATAAAGGAAGCAGGATATCCATCTAAACATACATACATTACATACATTACAATGATGTACTCTCTCTTTCCTACTCTAATCATTTTGTGCTAGGTTTCCAGAGAAAGCTGTGTCTGTGCTCCAGTCGGGGTGTCTGGAGAGTCTTATGCTCCACTCCCTTTATACGGACAGGGAGTTCTGGGAAAGCCATGGGGGTGCCAGCGGTCTGAGACCTCTGATCCAGTCTGTGGAGCAGAGAGGAAAGATCCTCCTGCAGCACATCAGGGACAAGCAGCTCCAACTCAACAGGGATCTGTGACTCTGTGGGCTGGACTAGATGCTGCTTGTTAGGATGGCTGTGCCCCAGCAGTGGAGTCTAGGGATTGTACAGTGACACCACAAACAGTGCTTCTGCTAAAATGCTATTCAGTGTAAATATAGAAAGTCATTGTCAGACTATGATAGATTGTTGCGTCACATATGATTCTGCAGTGTAGAACTAGATGAACACCAGTTGTCTAGTCTACAGTAAATAAGATGAATGGCCCTTTTAATGTACACATCACACCATTTAATTGGTGCTTTGTGTTCACTGTCTTGAATGTTAGAGCCAGTATAGGTAACGGTGTAAATATATCCCCCCTCCTCAGTACAACAAAATGGGGTTTAAGAAGGTTCCCCAACTCCCTTTCAATCTAAAGAGCCAGCAGAAGATTGAGCAATTCAATTCTGTTTATAAGAGATACGTTTTTAGACATTTTAATCAAGGGATTAAATATGGATTCTCTGTAAATAGCTTCGGGGACTGGATCCTTGGCTTGATTCAAATATAGATTTTCTTTAAATGCTTTTCGTTATGTTTCTGTAATGTGTCACAGTGTTGGATAGCACAATGTCATTCAAAACAACATAGAAAATACTAACAACACACTTTTTTTATATAGCACTTTTCACAGATTGCAGCTCAAAGTGCTTTACAATTGAAGAAAGTATTTAAGAAACAAAAGATAAATAGTGAAATGATAATACATCAACAATAAAACAATAATACAGAAAATGAATAAGAAATAAACAAGATATTACATAAATACCATTATGTAAGGTAAAAAATAATATAACCATTCCTTTGATAACATTCATTTTCAGTGATTTGGAGAGAGACCAGAGAGACCACTATACAATACCTGTATGTCTTATATGTCATTATCTATCTTCAGTTTAGTTTTAAACGTTTTAAAGAGATGTAATTGTACTCCAACTGTATTTCTCAAACGCTTTAGCCTTTCAGTCATCTGTTATTTTCATTATATTGGATGGCTGACATCTATATGTGTGTGTGCACATTTGAATAAATGTTTCCATATGCATATTGCATCAAATGCATTTCTGTGCAATGTATGGGTCAGTGCAGAAGACGGGCATTGCAGAACTCGGCTATAAATATATAATGATTTATGATTGAATGCCATGGTGCATTATTACATGACACAGAAAATGAATTGCCTAAAATTGAAGCTGGAGGTTAATGCACTGCCTTGGCAATGTCAGTGAGACTTTCAACCAATTGTCTTGTATAATAATGTATTGCTTTCTAGTGAAACCATTTAAATATCAAACAGATCAAATGCAGACAATTCAAGTCAGGCATCAGTCTTCCTAGATTGAATTACTTATTATAATCCCAATTTAATCAAGTTCACACTTCACAACACTTCTCGCATTAAAAGGAGTCACATTCTGATGATGGGCTCTGTGATCTACAGTTCTGATAGTCCCCCCAATTAGCACTTTATCAGGTATAATAGTTATACAGTATATAATATATATAAATATTATATATATATAACTAATCCTGAACTGAATTTTTCACAAACACGTTACTAGCTAGATATTTTTTTGAATATTGTCCCCTTTCCCTGATTGCTGTACCCAATCACGCTCTGGTGATTACTGCTGAAAATAATATATTCACACTCAATCATTTCCTTGGCTGTTGCAGAAAGCACCACTGCAGCGAGAAGAGACAAGCGACAGAAGCAGAGTCAGAGTATAGACAGTAGCAGAGATACAGTAGAATCAGAGAGTATAGATACAGTAGAAGCAGAGAGAGTATAGATACAGTAGAAGCAGAGATACAGTATAAGCAGAGAGAGTGGAGATACAGTAGAATCAGACAGAGATACAGTAGAAGCAGACAGAGTAGAGATACAGTAGAAGCAGAGAGAGTAGAGACAGCAGAGATACAGTAGAAGCAGAGAGAGTAGAGATGCAGTAGAAGCAGAGAGAGTAGAGATACAGTAGAAGCAGACAGAGTAGAGATACAGTAGAATCAGACAGAGATACAGTAGAAGCAGAGACACAGTAGAAGCAGACAGAGTAGATATACAGTAGAAGCAGAGACACGGTAGAAGCAGAGAGAGTAGAGATACAGTAGAAGCAGACAGAGTAGAGATACAGTAGAAGCAGAGAGAGTAGAGACAGTAGCAGAGAAGAGACGGCCCTGAGCCTCCTACGTTCTGTTCTGTTCTGCTACATGCTGTCCCTCTCCTCACCACTTGACCTTTATATTCTCACATCTCATCCTACAGCCCATTGTCACATGCCCGCATGGGAAGGCCTTATATACAGTGCATCCAGAAAGTACTCAGAGCGCTTCACTTTTCACATTTTGCTATATATTGATATAGTTATATTAAAATATTTGTATTCCTCAAACGTCTACACACAATACCCCATAATGACAAAGTGAAAAAGGTTTGTTTGACATTTTTGCATATTTACATTTTTTAAATATTTTTTTATAATCACATGTACATAAGTATTTACAGCCTTTGGTCAATACTTTGTTGAAGCACCTTTGGCAGCAATTACAGCCTCAAGTCTTTTTGAGTATGATGCTACAAGCTTGCCACATCACCTACTTATGGGCAGTTTCTCACATTCTTCTTTGCAGGACCTCTCAAGCTCCATCAGGTTGGATGGGGAGCGTCTGTCCACAGCCATTTTCAGATATCTCCAGAGATGTTCAATTGGGTTCAAGTCTGGGCTCTGGCTGCCACTCAAGGACATTCACAGAGTTGTCCCGAACCCACTCCTTTGTTACCTTAGCTGTGTGCTTAAGGTAGGTCCAGTTTTACAGACATGGATTAGGCCTAGTTAAATTTTTATTTTAGTCTTTGACTAGGCTTAATCCATGTCTGCGAAACCGGGCCATACAGTACGTATATCAAAGCTTTACTTAAAATCCATTAACTTAGCTTCACAATGGTCCAGACTATTTCTAGCCAGCACAGCACTGTTACACACCATGTGTTTTATTGACATGACACTTGTGTGAGGTGTCATGTAGAGAAGATGCTGCTCCATCTCTGCTGCACCGTGTCTGTTCTTTACAGGAGACCAATCTGATAGCTGCCAACACATTAACCCCACGGACATTAGCCCCATGCCAGGAGGCAGGTCAGACACTGGGAGACACTACTGCTAGACGTGTTGTAGCAACATTAAACTCCATTTTGTATTATTTACTCCCTCGTCTTCATCTGCTGATCTGATTCCACTGTTACTTTGCTGCCTCCGTAATTGGATGGGAAAAAACGTCTATGGCCACTTGGCATATCAAGGCTATACTAGACTTGTGATTGACAGTAAGTAGCTCTGGCTGGCCTGCTTTGCTGCAATAGCCCATGCGATTGTTTTTTGCGTACACGCCAACCATTCTGGCACTGTTGATGTTCTCCTGCGTTGATGCTCTGTTCCAAGCATGGCAGCTGGTCAGACGGTGACTATACAATGTTTTCCCTTGGCTCCTAATGTACTGCCAAGCAGAGTTGTATTCGCTTTGCTGAATTATACACAACTAGGGGTGTGCTTGCTATTCTACTTAATTGAAGTTGACAAGGTAAAATATTCAAAAGGTTACAATTAGGATTAGCAGTTTGACAAGTGCCACGGCCTAAGCAAGATCTCCTCCACTGCATATTCATACTTTTGTTGCTGTCTATTGAACACATGCAGACTGATAGGGAAATAGTGTAACTGTGTAGCCTACATTTAATGCTATGGTATTTCCAGTACATTTTAAATAAACAAAAAGGTTTATTTTATTACCAATATTAATTAGATATTAACATCTGTTTTTGTTGGCGTGAAACATTTGGAAACTGCAGACTAATAGGCCAACTGCATAGCATTATTTCAAACAGTGTTTAGTCAAGTAAATCAGAATGTACATTACAATTTAGCTATGAGGTTATTTTGTAAAATGTAGTGAATAAACAAAGGCAATTACCATTTGATGCTCTGCAGAAAATAAAACATGAAAACGTATCAAGTTGATTTAATACAGATATGCTTTTAATAAGATAAAACATTCATGCAACCCTGACAGCTGGCATATAGCATACAGTATTATATGCCTTAGCTTTTGTAAATACGTTATTCCTCTGAAAGTGTAAACAGCTATTTGACCTATGAATTATTGAGTACATATAATTTTTTTTTATTTATAGTTTTTTTAATACCCCTTTACAACTGATTATCATAATTTCCATACAGCTTTTAAATACATATTTACTACCAGCGGCTATGTTGACAAGCCAGCCTGCACAAATCTTTCCCTAACTTCTTTTGTCTTGCCAGACCTCTGGATTGTTATAAAGGCTTCATGGCTCCCTCCTTAAAAGAATATATGAACATGCTCCCAATGGAAACTCTTTCCATTCCATCTATTGGTGGAGTGGGTGGTCTCAATTCTGTGTGTGTGCGTGCGTGCATGCGCGCGCGTGCAGTGTCAAATATGGGCTTCCCTGGCCCAGATGGTAATGGAGAATAGAAGAAAAATATGTATATGTAAATATGAAAGGAATGGAAACTGCCACTATACGGTCTATGTGGAGAACAACAAAACATACCAGAAGGGAAAAATAAGTAAGATGTGTGTTTGGTACCTGCATGGAGCTGCATGTGTGAATAGAGAAAATCACTAGCTGTGCTCTGCACGATGATGCAGGTAAGTTACCAGGAACAAGGTGTGAAAAGTGCATAAGACACATTGATGCCATGCGTCTACCTCTGAGTAGTGTTCACATTGAAGTGAAGAAAGACTTATAATTATATGCAATATGATTATTGCATAACATGCCTGCTCTGACCCCATATATTCCCTTTGGCTTTCAATATGGCTATTATTATGGGTGGGGAGGTGGGGGTTAGCTGTGTTTGGTTAGGATATTGTCTTGGAAAAGTACTGTATGTAGATTTCATATTTCAACAGTAATGGTTTGATTTGATTAATCATGTTTAAACCAACGGTGATATGCTGTCAAGGTCTGAAGTGTTATAACCTCTGTGGCACAGACCAGATCATCCCCGTGTGAACTTAACACACTCCCTGTGGTGGCAAATCCCCAAAGTCACCCCGACCTTTTAACACAGATCAACAAGCGCTGAAGAAAAGTGAGTTCAAAGCACTGATGCATGGTGTGTGTGTGTGTGTGTGTGTATTCGCGTGTATTTCTGTGCCTGATTAACAAAATAGAGGTGAGAAAATAAGGGTGGCTGCAGTGAGTCAATGAAGAACCAGCCTGACTTCAAACACCAACAGATTAACCTTATACCTCTGCTCACACAGCTGGGTTCTTTCATTAGCAAGTGCCTGCTCTCTCCTGGAGGATTACAGAACCACAGTACCTGAATACTAATCTTTAAAAGGCATAAAGTATACATTTATATAGTGCTTTTCTAACTTTCCGGCAACTCAAAACACTGTATGGGATTCTTGTGTCGATGGTGGGATCGGCCATGCAAGGTGATACCTGACTACTGGGAGCAGTTAGGGTTAGGTGTCTTGAAAGAGTTAGCGGGGTTTGAACCAATTACTTACAGATCATCTGTCATCCTGCTCTACCAACGGCGCCACTGTCGCCCACAAATCTATATGACACATATTTTAACTGACTTAAAGTGTTTCTTTGAGAAGAGACTATTCCCATGAGCCCAATTTATTCTTGTCACAAAAAATGAATCAGTGATAAGCATGATATACAGTATGCAGTCTACATGGCTCATTTTCCTTAGTCACATATTGCATGTAGCTGCATCTCAAAACACATACAGTATAAGAGTGAAAGCCCACAAATTGTGTGAACTAGAGTAGTTTATTTAATCTGAAAACAATTCTTGTTAATTCAGCAGGAGTTAAACACATTGACGCAGATATGGTTTAAGTCCATTTTCTTCATATCACGTCATTTTTCCAATGAGGCAGAAAAGCAGACATACAGTATATGCAGTCAATAAGACAATATAAAGGCATTTGGTGATTAAAATAATTGGCTTTCAGGCCAGGTTTCTGCAGACCATTTCAAGATTGTCCAAACTGTGATAGAGCACAGCCAGAGCCATTAGAGGTCTGCTTCAGGTTGAGAAATATAATGCTTTAAAGCAGCCTACATGATATGTTGGCTATAAAATGGGGCTTTTACATTTAGTCTGTTTTACTTCCAAACATGGCTCATTTGCCTCTCTGTATGACATCTCTATTCCCCTCAGGACTCACTAAAAGCACATCCATCATTAAGTCCCAGCTGAGCCCTATATGGATAAAATGCTGGCCCACTCATTCTTTGAAATTCCAGCCATATGCCTTCTGCTAACACAGCACATCTTTACAGTACCGACAGTGTTCAATGTTTGTCAAAGAGCACAATATGGGAGACACTTACACCTTCCCAGGGAATGGGCAACTCTTCAGATGTGTGGTTATTCCCTGTTCTTTATTAAGACAAACAATATCTCTCGAGATCTCTATCTGTGTCACATGACGGAAGGCCACAGTCACTTACCCCGGCGTGTCAGGCAGCATTTCATCTCTGTGGTTAGCTCTGGGTAGAGAAAGTACAGTGAGATCGAAAGGGGACAAGAGGAATAGAAGTGGAAGGCTGAGTTGCAACTGTGACCTTACCAAACTTCCAATTGTCTCTTCAAGCTCTGGTTCATTGGCACTGTGTTTCCTGAATAGCAATCGCTTGATATGAGTCACCAGTGTCTTTCATATGAACCCTCTCTTCAGAGTTTCGAAACCAAATGACAGTAAGGCTTACATGGCAAAACACGGATATATCATCTTTGCACTTGAGTAATCATAAGGCCCAGAGTTTGAACGATTGATTTAGGTGAATAGAAGCATCGACCGTTACTCAAAAGTGCAATCAGCTAACATCTGCAGACTGTGGAAAAGTTCAATTGAAGCAAGGCAAAGCACTGCTTGAATGTTTAACATTTTTATAAAAATATTTCAAAGACATAAAAGGAATGTATTCAAACCAAAAAAGGCCCATCTAACACAAATTGTTTTGTAATTTTTTTGTGAACACACTGCACATTATATTACATGTAGGTCAAAGCCTCAGATCTTAAGGATGCTTTTAGCTTTCCCAATGAACATCACTTGTACAAGATTATTGAATGAGTTACAATTTTTTTTTTTTTAATCACTTGCATCCCCAAATAAATCCCCAAGGCATTCGCTACTGCATAAACAACTAAAGTCTAAGACCATTGTGAAAGGTCCATCTGAGCTTTAGAAAATGTATTTGGAATATTCAATACTATATGCCAGAAGAAACAATGCAAAAGTATACAAAACAAGCCATTTATTCAATCACAATTACTCCAAATAAATCCCTTTGTCCATGTAGAAAACACATTTGCTAACTCTCTCATCTGACACTTAAATATACAGTAATGTCTTATTTGAATAAGTGCAGGACAGACACATCTAAAACACACACACAAATAAATACTAATAAAAGAATACAATGACAAACAGCTTCTGAGAACTGAATATGAAATTCCATCAATGCAAACACATTGCAAATCTAGTAGAAATCGAACATTGTTAGACTCATTTAGCCTACAACGTATAAGGTAATCACATTGACCAATGGACAAACAACTAAATAATAACTTGGAAATTTATTAATTGGCCAAATAATCTTAATATAAAATTGACATAATTTAGAAAAGTGGCACATCTTCAACTCACGATGATGGCAGTGTATAATTTCCAGTGTCGATTCCCTTCTACTGCCAATTATTTGCCACAAATTCTAATTTGAAGTTATAATATTGTGTCTGAAGTACATGTGTTTCCTTTGCAAATAAACTGGTGCTTGTTAGCTTGGCATTTCCTCATAATACATTATTTTAATAACTTAATGGTATCACATTTGATATGAGTAAATATAGCTTACATTGCCAGGTCTATTAATTAAAAATGAATAAATACATAAAAAAAAAATCAACTGCAAATGCTATTCATTAGCTACATACTGTATAAACGGTAGAAAAACAGATGCCAGGCTCAGCTTGTGTCTAGGCTAATATTACTAAGAATAATCAACAATCCTACTTTGTTGTATTAAACAATTCAGAATACACAGGGCCGCTATACTTAAATGAGGCAATTATATATTTCATCACGATACAGAAATAATTTACTAACATATTTTAGGTTTCAAACATACTTAATATACGTTTTCTGGAGATTATTTAAGACCTTTTTTCCAGTCTAAATTATTTTGTGAGTTCAAGTGACAGTATTTAATTATGGGCAATAAAAAGGAAAAATGTATACTGTGATCAATGAAAAAGTAATATCACTTTGAAAACAGCTTTGGTTTTTGGAGTCTGCAAATAATACAAAAAGTATATAAATCCATATGTAAACAAAGCCACTAAAGCACAACACTGCAGACAGTAGTCAGGACAGGAAAAAGGTATACTAATATCTCAAATGCTCTCCACAGAAACGCAAAATTGCATACTATTAAATGCGGGCAAATCTACCAAATGGACTAAAAAATATTTCATGAGTCATGACATTATTTTGCACAAAGAAATAAGTCCAATTGTTTTCATTAGTGATACAGCATTTAGACCTTTTCTCTTCAGTAGGTATCTTAAATATTTAATGTATGCATCCATGATAAGAAATCGCTTCTTTTGTCCCTGTATTTCAAGTGTTTCCGACTGTATGCATCTTCTGCTCTTGTCATGGGGATATTAATGTGCATGTAAAATCAATTTCAGCAGTCTGTCCTATTGAGTTTGGTTAAACGGCTTCAACTAGGTCCTACACATAAGAACATCTGCAAAGGGCCCCAGAAGGCTCTTGTTGAAGATACATCTGACCCAGACAAGATAGGTGGTGAAGGGTTTGATGTTCTCTGAGAAAGTGTAATTCTGCTGGGGGAGGATATAAGGCATGTATGTGTTCTCTCCCTGCTCCTGGATCCACACCTCATATTTAACTTCTCTCACCTTCAGGTATTTGAGATTCCATGGGATTTGCCAGGAGACTGTGAGTTTAGCCTCATTGGCAGCTTGGACGGAGGTCTGACATTGGGCTTCCCTGACCCGTCCAGGATGAACTGTGCTGGCCGGCCTGGTTTTCTTTAAGCTAGGCCTCGTCTTCAGGCCCTCTTTCAGGACCTCCAGGATTGAAGGAATGTCTACCAAAGTGTCCTGGTAGATTCGGAAAAGCCACTCTGGGTTGCGGCAACACAAATGCCTGGGGACATCCTCGCTGGCCAGTATTCGCTCTTGTTCCTCCTTTTCCAAGTGCATGATGCCTCCTTGGTCCCAAGGTCTGTCTGGGTGGGTGACGGTGTTCTCCTCCATAGTGTTCCTCCATGAAACATAGTGAAGGTCCATGCCTGGCAGGGATGCAAGCGTCTTATATGGTGTGTACTGCTCTGGGTTCACAGCATATGGGAACAGCTCCACCACGGCTGCTCCTCTAGGCAGGAACAGTGATGTGACAAGCTGAGCTCCATGCATGCTTACCAGCACGCTGGCTCCGCTGATCACCTGCACGATACTGGCAAAAGGCTGTTCCTCCAGGGAGACGGTGACCACTCTCATCTGGAACTCTTGTGCAAGTGCAATAATTAGCTCCGCTTCATTCAGAATCAGCCTCGTTGTTGAACGACTGAACACCACAATGTACTCATCCCTCTTCTCTTCTTCTTCGACACTGTCTCCATCCTTCTCAGTGTCTTCAACTCTGGTGATATTCATCTTCTCCATCATCGTCTTAGCAAACTGCCTAATCTCATTACCGGACAACAGGATGTTCGCTTTGGGTCCCTGTGGCTGGACGAACCCGTACTGGTACCAGACGGTCATCTTTGACAAGCCAACATAGGATTTGGTAAAGCACATGAGCTTACCGAAGTTCTTAAGTTGCTCTTTGAGCAGTGGCTGTTTACTACTGAGAAGTCGGTAGAGGTCAAAGTATGGGCCCTCACCCCATCCCTCCATGAAGACCAACCGGGCCTCATCTTCTACATCCAAATACTGTTTCATGGTATAAAAAGCAGGGAGCAGGTCATCATGGAAGACATGCATCAGGTTGTCTGGGTTAAATCGGTTAAGAATCAGTGTGACATCCGGTACAAACACGGGCTTGGGCATAAACTTTAGAGCACCTGCGGGCAGCTCTAAAAAGTTAAAATACTGCGTGTTGTGGTCCTCCACTGAAGACAGGTCCAGCAGTGCAGGCTGGAAGCGCCTGGGCCCCAGATTCGGCAACATGACAGAGGAATTGGAGTGGAAGAAAATGAACTCCTCTGCCTCAGAGCAGTAGCAGAGATAGTCAAAGCGGCAGATACGGTCGGTGTGCATCTTGCCCGTGCAGACCATTCGTGTTCCATGCTCCTGGAGGGCCAGCAGAGCCGCATGGTAGTCAATCTGGGCCTGGGAGAGCTGCTGTGACTGCCGCGTCAGGTGGAGCTCCTCCTCCAGCAAGGCGGCATGCTCACTCAGCGTTGAGTATTTCCAGAGCAGCGCTGCAAGCACAGAGACCAGCAGCCCATTGAGAAGGGCACCCGCGCTCATCCGGTAGCCCAACACTGAAGCTCGCATCACTGCTGCCGAGGCACCACCTCCTGCCTCCAAGCGACCTTCGACCTCAGGGAGAGGCGGCGCAACATCCGCCAGACCCCAACAGCTGTAGCAGAAGAAAGGGAGGATAGTGTTGACGGTAGAGTAGAAAGGTGGAGTGGAAAGAGACATAAAGATGGTTGATGAGGTGGATAAGGGGAAGAGAACAAGGACATACTATTAATCTCCAGTCGTGAGACTACGAATGTGTATTTCACCCATGTCCTAAAATACACAGATTACACATTTTACCTTATGAAATAACCAAAGTTATAAATAAAACTAATAAAAGTTTGGCTATTTTTTTTAAAACAAGGTTCAATTAATTCAAATGCGCAGGAAAAGAAAATGTATTGTAAAATGTATCCAAATGACATCAAAAAGTAAAAAAAAAAAAAATACTAGTTTGGACTTTTCACCAGAGTTTGATTGACATGCAATCTGACTATCAGAAGGCTTAAATGTTGCTATGCGCCAGTGTGTCAGATAAACAAGAATCACATGTCAAAAGGAAACTATTATGGGACATGTAGACAAGATAGACAGCAGGGGCCTCAGGTATTAACCGTGCATACACACACACACAAGTATGTGCCTAAAACATGCTGCTAAATTAATTTAGAGTTCAGAGAAAGTGCCCAAAAGTGAATGACGGCATTAATGATAAATATTTTTTAAAGGGCTAACATTAGTTAGCAGTATTACAGATAACAGTATTACAGACGTGCACAAAATTGTTGGTACCCCTTTGTCAAAGAAATCAAACCCCATAATGGTCACTGAAATAACCTGAAACTGGCAAAAGTATTAGTAAATATAAATGTACTGAACATTAACTAATGAAAATCAGATATTGTTTTTGAATTGTGGTTCAACAGAATCATTTAATAAAAGCCTAATGAAACTGGCCTGGACAGAAATTATGATTTGACCATAGAGACCATTAAACTATGGTGTGTCCTGTAATTACAGGTGTGTTCGAGCTTATCTGCCTATTTAAAGGGTGAAAAGTAGTCAGTGTGCTGTTTGGTTTTACAGAAAGCAAAGGAGAGTTGTCTCAGGAGATTAGAAAGAAAATTATAGACAAGCATGTTAAAAAAGTAAAGGCTATATAAGACCATCTCCAAGCAGCTGGATTTTTCTGTGACTACAGTTGCACATATTATTCAGTTTAAGATCCACAGGACAGTATCCAACCTCTCTGGACGTGGCCGCAAGAGGAAAATGTATGACAAATTGAAGAGACGGATAATACGAATGGTAACCGAAGACCCCAGAACAACTTCAAAAACATTAGAGGGGAACTCCAAGGTCAAGGTACATCATTGTCAGATTGCACCATCCGCTGCTGTTTGGACCAAAGTGGACTTTATGGAAGACAACCGAGGAGGACACAATTGTTGAAAGCAAATAATAAAATAGTGAGACTGGAATTTACCCACAAAAAAAAAATAATACATACCGACAAGCCACAAAGCTTCTGGGAGAATGTCCTTTAGACAGATGAGACAAAACTGGAGCTTTTTGTCAAGTCACATCAGCTCTATGTTCACAGATGCAAAAATCCATCCATCTTCATCCGCTTATCTGGAGTCGGGTCGCGGGGGCAGCAGCTTCAGCAAGGGACCCCAAACTTCCCTTTCCCGAGCAACATCA
>JAODTR010021106.1:0-24555 GCA_025399935.1 Amblyopsis rosae
GGCTCGTTGCTCGTTCGGCACTCAGTGTTTCTCCTTTTCGTTATTTTCCACTCGCCGCACCAGCACGGCGTTACACAATCACATGAAATCTACATTACCTCATCATGACAAGCATTATCAGCCACTGTCAGGGTACTTTTACCCAAGCCAGCTTCAAGGAGTTTTATTTCCTCTGATGGCTTAGGTGTGTGATTGGACGGACGGCTCATTAGAAAAAATTGAAGTCTCATATATTTTATGGGAATATTTGTTGATATTTTTGACAAAGCAGCAGGCCGTTTCTTTGAACGTACAGATTCACGTCGGAAATATCCTGGAAATGACCTGAAAAAAAAGCAAAACACAATGTATTCTCAATTAAAATATTATTTAGTTGTACACTTAGAAATGTATTTCATTTGTGGTTTAAGTGAAATAGCCTACAAGATTTATTTAAAGTATTTCAAGCATTTACAGTAACAACAGCATTTCATCCAGAGGTTTGTCTCATCAGGTAAGAAGAATTACATTACTGCAACACAATCATTATTTTTAAAGATAATAACAAATTAGAGATTAATGTTAATGGGCATTAATTTCATATGTGCCATGGGACATGCAAAGACATTCTAAAGTAAAAATAGAGAGCATTAATACATGTTGAAATTAAACAGAATTGTTCTGTAAGTAACCAGCCCATGTCAGTAAAACATATGGCTTGCCCTTATTACAATACATTATTTTAAATTTCAGTCATGAAAAGTGTAAGCTACTATAGCCCACTACCTCTGCAATTCATTTTCCACAGTTATGGGCTGACTTGGTGTGGCTGATATACCAGGGGATGGTGTACTTTGGGGTGGTTGCCCCACCCCTCCTTGCCCCCTCCCTCTAGGTTATTGCCGTCTTTCATTAATTAATGAAATTAGACTCTGCACAGCATTATGAATTGCTGTATATTCATCCTGCAATAAAATAAGTTTTAATGTTTATCAAACTTTAGGCACCTGCCTGCCTGCCTACATACACACACAAAAATATATACACACACACATACATACATACATACATACATATATATGTACACATACATACATACATACATACATACCGTACATACACATTATAGAACTATATAGCAGCTCATTCGTAAGTTCATATAAATAGAGCATTGAAAGAAACACATTTCGGTAGCTTCAGTTAGCTAGTGACTACGGTACCGTATAGTGTTAATGAAGTCAGAAGGATAATTTAGCTAGGCCTAGTTGTTAATGCATGCAGATGCAACAGCATGGTAATGTTAAATTTTCTCACCTCTCTCCCCTCTCCCAGCCATGGTCATAGCATAGCCTATTCTAAGTTAATATATTGATTAGTTTAACTTATCTCCAAATGTATCTATCGGGATAGCAGACTGGACAACCAAGCACATACGGCATGCAACTGTTCGCGCGCGCATGGCGCATCGCATACGCGTCACTTTATCAATCCCGCCTCACTCGGAAAATACGACCCGTGATTGGACTACACATCCAAAAACTGACCAATAGGCAAAAGGCTGTTTTTTTCTACCCCAGCCTTGGATGCTAC
This sequence comes from Amblyopsis rosae, assembly GCA_025399935.1. Lineage (NCBI taxonomy): Eukaryota > Metazoa > Chordata > Actinopteri > Percopsiformes > Amblyopsidae > Amblyopsis > Amblyopsis rosae. The sequence goes on from JAODTR010021106.1 coordinate 1,570, forward strand.
GAACCATAGATTACGAATGTTGTTCTACGGAGCTTCAAACCGAGACTTGCGTGAAAACACTGCCAAAATTAATTTGACTCGTAAGCTCGTAACGGTGGGGGCGAATCTCTGAAAAGTGGGTGTCGTAAACGCAGCTCTGAAGATTCGCACTTTCGAACCGCAGGTTTCAACGTTTCAAACCTTATTGTGGCAACACAAATAGAAAGATTCAACCTTTCGAGCTGCAAGTTTCAACGTTTCAAACCCTTTTTGCGAGCATATGCGCCCCGTTTTTCAGAAGAACCTTTACGAGGTTTCAAACCATGAAAACAAGCAAATGTACCGGTGGAACACTGCCAAGTTTGAAACTGAAACTCTGTGTTCTTAACACCGTAAAACGAGAGCTACGGTGCTACAGAAAGAAAACTAAAATCCGAAGTAGTGTTTTCAGAGATTGGACATTTTTTTTCAGAGATTGGAATTCTTTTTTCGTGCATTCAAATTCGATTTCGAAGTTTCACACTCTAAGTTACGACCTTTCAAACCTTATTTTTTCGGTTTCGAATTGTGGCAGGATTCTCATCCCATACTTGTCAAGCAACCAATTACAGAAGCTTCCTTTTCAGACAGCAATGTAATAAGCAATCAAACTATTCTTATACTCTATCTACACCAGGATGCACACGTTGCTTCAAATAGTTTTTATAATAATACAGACAGTTCTAAACTTCCATATATTTAAATGTCTCTGCATACATATGGACACAGAGTGCTGAGACATGGCTGACTTTTCCTTTTTTCTCAAATTTATTTATTGAAATAAAAAAAATAGTTTGAATGGAAAATAAAGCATACTTTACTTACATACTGTACAGTTACATACTCTATAACAGCCATATTATATATAACTGTAATTCCAATTATCTTAGAAATACAATTAGTACTTGTGTTTCTCTGAAATTAATTAACCCCATGAGACGGAGACAGAAATGTCCTACCTTTCCGTATTGAACACTTACTCACATGGTTCCGATTTGGCCAAAACAGACACACAATTGGAGAAAACAGTAAGAAATTATGATTTATCCAGCTGATCTTTTTGTTTTATTTTGAACAGACCTGATTAATTATGAGTCACCTTTCAGAATAATTGGCAGAGGAAAGTGTAGTCTACCAGGACGGGGGGAAATCAACCAGGAACTTGCGGATGTTGATCAAAAGATGTAATTTACACTTGTAATTAAGAGAGGCAGTGACTTCTATAAACATACGGCTGTCAGCCACCGCCAAATGGACAAAGCAAACAAAACAGAACATCATTAGACAAAGTGGACTAATGTAGAAGCCAGACACTACGGACTTCTGAAGCCAAACCCCTATTTCAAATGTATCCTCAAAATTCAGATTGTAAATGCTTGACATTTGTATCACTACGCAGTAACACAATACAGTCAAACTGAAATTTCAATAAACCAAGTATACTATCCTTTGCAATTACACTCACTGAGTATGTTTGCAATATACTGTACAGTATACGATATCAGCAGTTAACTGAGATCATATGAGATAGCACTGTATCTGAATTTAAAAGGAACATTAACAGCAGCGCCTCTAGTTTTATTAATTTAGATGTACAGTAGGTATTTACTTTATTAATTAACTGTACATTTTATCCATATGGCTCATAGCCAAGAATGGGATATAAACAGCAAAGTTGCTTGGGAAAATATTCTAAATGCCATGTAAATGTCAAAGATGTTTTGTTTTGTAACTCGTAGCTGAAATTTTTGAATGTCATCTGAAATTATAGATAGCTGGAGTTAGAAAACTAGTTAGATTTCCCTGCTGGGTTTTACAAATGTACATTTTTAGGGTATAATTGTGCATTGTCATAACAACTCACTATTGTGCTAGAAAATGACAATATCAACAATTGCAAAGAGCCATTTGAATCATTTCCACAATAAAAACTTCAACACAAAACAAAGGATAAACATTGTATTGAAATGTGCCAACATGGCAGATGGCTGATGTCCAGGACAGTGAGAATACATACAATCATCGCAAAGGGCTAGAGGTCAGATTCATGCCTCTGGCTCATTATAACCAATGTTCTGTGTTCTCTGATTGCAGCAGATTATAGATTAAAGGGCCCTTCATACCACACAAGTGCCCCCAAAATACTGGAGCTAGATCCAGCTAAGGTCTGAGATGACGCATTCTGTGGCGCTCTGGAGGATGGGGGATTTCACACGGCACTACTTTCAAATCATGAGCTAGGGCCAGTTGAAGAGTCAAGTAGAATAACGATACACTTACTGAAGAGAAATATCAACGTATCCTGACAATGTCGTACATGTGCTGTAAATGTGCTATTATAATCTCTATATGTATATACAGCACACCGTGTACCAAAATCAGCAGCTGCCTGTAATATTAAAGGTTCACTCCTCGATTGAGATATAGCCCACAGAACCACAAATGTACACCCAGCTCCCTGTTTATCCACCTGGCTGAACGGTAGAGAGTGATGCTGAGGCAAACGGTAGGAAAAAGAGGCTAGAGAAGTGTGAGCCACTGACCAATCAGGTGGGGGAGTGTACACGGACCGTACCAACAACGTTTTTGTAATGTAGATTAGTACAAACACAAGGGTGACTACAGTCACAGTGCCTTTAAATTCATACGGAATTCAGTTTTAGATAGGAAATAATGGCTTGTCAGGACTGCAGCGCTCCCTGTGAGCAGTGAATGGATGCTCCGCGCACACTTTGATGCCATGTGACCTTGAGTGCTTTTATTCATTTCCTTATTCTGTTTTTCAATTTGTCAGAAGATCACTTATGACCCTCAAGCTTGTGTTAGATATGCTGTTGCTGACAAGGCCCTCAACTCGTTTCACTAAAATGTTATGTTCAAATAACATTAGCAAATTATTGTATGAAATGTGTTTCTAATGTATCCATTTCAGATATTAATGAGGAGAAATAACTAAAGGTCAGTGATGCAGTTCATTAAAAAGGTCATCATGATCATTATAGTTAGTGATAATATGGATGCAGTATATTATAGAAAAAAGAGATTCACTGTCTGGGCATGAATGGGTTATTAATTATGTGGGGAAAAAAGACATGCATGTAAATGCAATTATGACTATACTGCATACAAGACACACAACAAGTAATTGTTATGCAGGTGCAATGTTATGGATAGCACCCTAAGAGATAAACTGTTCACTGGAAAGTATAACAGTTGTACAGTAATGGTGCCCTAGGAAACTACATGTATGTATAGTCTGTCTTTGGACACAGTGAAACAACTTTGGAAATGTCTGTGTAAATAGGCTCAGAGTCATATACTGTATGCAAAGCCCAGAGACATTCAAAGTGTGACTCAGGCTGTCAACGCAACAATGTATCTAGTCATTTCATTTTGTTCAGTGTAATGTCTTCCTACCTTAGCACAGCACATCCCCACCACAGTAGCAGCTCTTAACCTGTGCTGGCCGAGCTGCACCAATGCATGTTAAAGGAACACACCATGATTGCTTTGAAGAGCAAGCATTATTGCAGACACAAATCAAGTGTCTCTATATGTACATGTATATTGTAGTAGCAGAAAGGCACATTAATAATGCGGTAATTATTGTGGACAGGATGTGTTGTAGAGCAATTACAACACTAATATTGCTTTTTGTGTTGAATGAAAACATCATACTATTTTACAATTCAGCTGTTTTGAAAAAAGGTTTTTGATTTGCTAGGTGTCCGATTATGTAGGCGAAATTCCTCTAATAATATTTAGTAGTGTTAAAGACATAATTTATTAGCTATTTCTTCTCATATATCTTGGGGAATATCTTCTGAATAAACATATTATGATCATGTTTGAATATAATATATCTTTGATAATATTGATATAAACTCAACAACTGTACTTTAAATTTTGGGACATTTTAGTTGCATTTAAAGTGTGTTTCTTTTTTCTTCTTCTCCTCGCTGTCTAATAAACCTGGTGTTTAAGTGGACATGCTTTCAGGAATCATTGTGTAGGCATGGAAGAACATTGACTGGAGGCAATGTTCTTTTCTGTACAGTCGATCAAAATTGTATTCAGCTGAGCCATAATCTCATGACCAGAGGTCAGCAACCTAGACAATTGCCACTTCCATTTCACACTGTGCCCTGTACCCTGTTTATATATAACCAAGACATCACAAACCCCAGGATTCTCCATCACTAACATCAACAATTTGTATCAAAAAATAAACTACACAAGTGCAATAGTCACACGATCACTTCATTTGGCACTTCATTTAAAAGCAATGTGCAGTTCATTAATAGGTGTGAGCAACAAGTTACATTCAGAAGCACATACTGTATAGCTTGTAAGGAAGAGGAGTTTGGCTATTATTACCTCAATTAAAGATAAAAAAATATTAAACCATTTTGCAGCTTTTGTACATTGTATCTCTGAGTTTGGCTATTATTACCTCAATTAAAGATAAAAAAATATTAAACCATTTTGCAGCTTTTGTACATTGTATCTCTAACTGTAGCCTTACAATGAAAGAGCCCACATATTGTTGTACAATACAACAACATAAAACAGCCTTCTGCAATTGGGAGAATCGGATGCTTACATAGAGTTTCTCCACCAATCACTTGGACGCGACCGACAAGGTTAATCACTGCTCTGCTCATGGAGCTGTGCCCACTGTGATGTTCCTGTCATGCAGACATAATTACTCACCCTGCAAGAGAGGGAGCTACTGCAGGTCTTTGGCAAAGAGCTTACACTTGTTATTTGAGCTCTTCCCTGCACACACCTGTAAGTAGTTTAAATTAAAATGTAACCCCCACCATCATCTGTTAGATATATTAAAGGACCGACACCTACACCGACATCAACCTCCTAATGTAACATAATGTAAAAGCAGCAGGACACCCAGGTTGGGAAACCCATTCGACATCCAGGCTTGTGCCTCTGTTGTTTCTCGTCCAGGGTATAACGTGATAAGCATACACAGCACAACACTGTACTGTATAGTAACATATAGAATGCTTGGCACAAATAACTCTTTCAGCATATGTTTAATGATTCAAATAGTACATCCTTGAACATTTTGTTTTAGCCGACTCTAAAATAATGTTTTGACATTCATTTTAACATTAGGTACTTTATATTATTAACATCTGTATTTATTTTGTATAAATATAGGCTATTATTAAATCGTATAGCCTAGCCTACGTGTGATTTTATTTCAGAGGAACAGAGTTAAGGCAACAAGCTAATGGAACCAATTTAATTTCAATCCAATTATATTTTAGAGTACAAGAATACATTGGAAAAAAGAGCGTCACTGAGACTGCCTTGAGCAATCTCAACGACGCTCTCCGTGGTGCTGATTTCCACCAAACCGACAGCTAAATTCAGCACCTTGTATATTTTTAGTTTTTGCCATGGAAACATGGGAAGAATAGCCCACAACACACAAACATGTTGAATCCTTTATATAGAACTGTATTAGTATGGATCAAATACACTTGGTCATTAACCAGTGTTGATTGAATAAAATATTAGCTTATAGGCTATATGTTATCGGAGGTAGACTAATCTACTGTAGGTTATTGTGGGCTTTTTCAGGGGACAACGTGAGTAGCCATGGCAATTTACAGATAGTGTTTAGTTGGGAAACTTCTACACAATATGCTATCGAGAGCCATGTGCAACAACTTAGATGTTAATAGGAGAATGGGAGGAGGGAGGTGATTTCGTGGGTTCGATATGTTTGTCATAAACCAACAAGGTTTCTCGCTGCATGTGAATCACAACTGCACCAACCACCCGGACATGGACATACAGGATCATACTATAGTTTCTAACAAGAAGGTACGTTTGGAGTCGTACCGTAAACTGTAAACGACATATGTTTTTTGAGAAAACATCAAACCGCGTGCGGTGGTCGCGTTTACCTACCCGCTTCCAACCTTTTGGTACATTCCAGCGCGCCTGCTGTATCCTCTGTGCACCTGCTTCTTCTACCGCCAGCGGCTTACTTTACTGATATAACAACAAGGTGAATGTCACTGAGCAGGTGAGTTTCAATCTTGACCTGGTCCGTGACTGCTATATTCTGGACTGTTCATGGGGTAGGTAGGATGTGATTGCTACAGACTTTTACTTTAGCCTACATGCATTAATGTGAAATGCCGTATATGTTTTCAGCAACTGCCTGCATGTGAACGTAGCTGGAAAAATTCTATTCGTTCGTTACGTAAAAATTGGCTGTGCGGAACAGGTTGTCTGAAACATATAACCGCGTGTTCACTTGCAAGTTGGATTGTTTTTTGTTTTTTTTTGTCTCTCGATACGAGGTCAAAAATATAGAAAAAAAATGTATCAGAAATAGTAGAAAATATGTGGTTCATGATCATGATATAAGTGCAATGTGGACAGCTGTCAAATACAGAGCTTATCATGAAACCCCATAAACTGTGTGTATGCTATTAAGCTATGCAATTGCCATTTTCCTTTGTGAGGATTCATTCTTAACGAAATGGAACTGAATATATATTCCAGTTTTGATTAGTTTGTTAAAAACCGATTATAGGCTGGTAGGCATATATATACAGTAACAGTTTCAAAATTAATATTCACCAATTATAATCACGGAAGGGGGCAAACACAAGAGAAGGCTATCTAAAATGTATTATTGTGATCAGTGCTAAAATATTGTAAAAAAAACGTAGTATAAGAAAAAAATATGAAAATGTGCAACTCAAATAGGGATTTCTTTCCACCCTGACACCATCAATTTTATTGAAGCAAACACAATGGGGTTTACCGCTTTATAAAACCATGCAAACTTAGTTATAATGTAATTAGCAGTGGTTTGTTTGTGGTGTAATAGGCCTATGTAGTCATGGATTATTTCCATTCTAGAGGCAGTCTACAGTAGAAGAGTCATTCATCATAATTTAGCCAACATCACACACTATCTGTCATCTGCCATGTTCATTTACTAGCCAGTGAGGGCTAAATGACAGAACCCTTATGATGGAAAAAATGATTCTAATATCGCCTTCAGACACATTTCATATCCCACAAACATCCCCTCAGAGTAAACTGGTATTAGCTATGCTGAACCTGTTGACACTTGGAAGGCCAAAAAGATATGAAGTGACTTATAGTCAGTGAGCACAGAGAAAGTATCCTACCAGCCCTTTCCACCTCTTCTCACTGATCGTGCATTAAGAGGACACGTGGTGCATGTGTAAAATGATGCTGTATGCTGCACATATAGGCCTATGTGAGTGTATGTACAGTATGCTGCTGTCTGTGTAGTATGCTTGCTGAGTCCTTCTGGAGGTGACTGTGGCACTGCCCATTGTGATCTCATGCAAGACATCTTGGGATTTCTGATTAGCTGGCGTCTCTGGAGTGTTCTTTGTTGAAGCGGCACACTTTTGATCGCCCGTTCCCTTCACAGCGTTTGTCCAATTTCATGGCTCTCAGGTCTGCTCTATGGGAGCAGAGCGGAGAGAACAGGGACTCGTGTTGTACTGTCCAGTGTATGGTGACATGTTTGGCCGGACCTTTTCCACTAGAGGGCGCACAGTGTAGTACCAGGAGTCAGCTGACAGGTCTAATGAGTATTGATGAAGCGCGACAGATAATCACAAGCATGCCAATACGCTGCAAATGTCCCTTTGACCCTGAGGCAGGGTGGATACGGAGCTTATTTGTTCTCTGTCCTCGCCGCTTCGCTGCTGTGTGCCCTTTGCTGTCCATCCTCGGGAATACCCCCGTTCCACGGATTCATCCATTGATTCTGTTCACTCAGAGAAAGTCTGGATCCATAAAAATCACTTCCAGGCCATGGTAGATGTGATGGAGGGCTCAGAAAGCTTTCTGGTCAGAACGTTGCTTTAATAACGTACATTTAGTAAAGGTAATGTTACAGTATAAGCCACACAACCACAGGGATATGGCCGTATTGATTAAAACTTGAAATCTAATCATACAGAAGCACTGTACTTATTAGGTAAGCTTTACACTGCACCACTGCACCTTAGATCGTCCAGCCAGTTTCATCTATCTATTCCACAGTCGCGTTTGAGATCTAAGGGTGATCGTGCCTTTTCTGTTGTGCCACGAGACTGTGGAACGATCTTCCTTTTTCTATCAGATCATCTTCCACCACTGAGACATTTAAATCTCTTCTAAAAACACACATGTACTCTTTAACCTTCAAGTAAGTTCTGGGACACTATGCTAAAACGGTCTTGTTTGTTGTGTATTGTGTTTTGTTGTTTGGTTTTATATATTTATTCAGTGTTGATTGCATTGTTGTGTACAGCACTTTGGTCAGCATTGGCTGTTTTTAAATGTGCTTTATAAATAATCTGACTTGATTTGACTTGACTTACACCAGAGGCTCAGGCAAAACATTGGAACGTCATTCACGTTCTCTAACTCCAAGGTTATGAGGAGACATGAAACATGATTCACATTATTTATTATAATAGGCAAAGAAATTTATATTTACATTAGTTCGCCATTTAAAATTACATTCACATTTTTTAAAGGGTGTGTTATCTCTAAGGTGTTGCTGAATGCTTTTTTGTATATGTTATTATACCTTAAGAGAGGTGGTGCATCATGCTATTGGAATTTAAAACGTCCACATTTCCTGTGCAGGCATACTCACGGTTATATTCCAACACTGTTGATAACATTGTCCCTGTGTTTTGAACTAGAGATATCAGCCTCTAATAGACCACAATGCAGTGAGGTTACAAAGTCAGTGATTACATATAAAAAGTTTTACAGAAGGTCTAATTATGGTCCACTGTGTTTAGAATATGAATATGATTGGACAAAGCATGCAAGCACATATTGTGAGTACCTGTGCATGCCCATGCAAGTGTGTTTGTATTTATTAATAACTGCTTTCATCCACCCTTCCATCTTGTGGCCAAATTACACACAATTAACTCAGGATGTTTGCGCATCCACTTAGAACTTTAAAATTGGACGTTAACTTGACATTGTCATGTTACACGACAGTCTCACAGTTGGAGATTAATATGTATACCTCTCAAAAGAATTCACAAAATCCCCATTTAAAATGGTTTGTCTCGAAACAGAGAGCTGATGCAAAATCAAAAGGACAGCTATGGGACGAGGAAACTGAATATTTATGTTCCTGTCCAGACTCATAAATGTCCCAACGTGCCTTTGAGCCTTATTAACAGCAGCAGAATTTAAACTTGAAACTTGCAGGCAGGTTATGTGACAGATGAAACAAGCAACTCAAGTGCTTTTAACTAATGTATTGTGGGCATATCATTAAGTGGCCTCTTGCAAGTGACATTGATACTGTATATATCAGTGCATTTCCACAATAAGCGGAAATACCAGAGAAGAACTTATGTAGCAGTGGTTCCCACCAGGTTACCACTGGGCGAGCGCTATCAGGACATGCCATAACTCCAGTGGCATCTGTCAGTGACACTTCCTTGGACCTGGGACTCCTGTGGGGTCTGTTAATGCTACAATTGACAGACCACTCTTAATTAACTAACTCCGTTAACCGTCTCCGTTGTGTTAGTTCTTAAGTACGGCACAATTTGAATCAAAGTATTATTGCTAAATCTGGTTTGCCTACCATCACCTATTGCATCTTAACCGTCCTGGAGGGGTGGATTCCTCCCTCTGTGGTCCCTTCCCAAGGTTTATTCCCTTTTTTCCCATGAGGTTTTTAATGGAAGTTTATCCTTGCTCGGGGGGAGGAGCAGGTTAAGGTAGTGTTGTTTGTTTCCATTTTAAATATAGGCTGTACAGCCCTTTGAGACTGCAATGTGATTAAGGGCTGTATAAATAAAATGGACTTGACTTGACTTGATAATGCCAGCACCTATGAACTGTACAGTATGCGCTAACATACACTGTGTTTCTGTGCCTGGACCACGCGGCCCTTTGTGTTGCTGCAGTGTTCCCCTGCTGCCTGGACCCTTCTCCTCCGCGTCAGACCTGCCTCCGCACGTTTGCTGGGCCGCGTGCGGAGGGGGGTGGAGGCCGCGCGGGCCGCCATGACACACCCCAACGCCAGCGCGCTGACAGGCAACCAGAGCCAGCCGGCGGACGGCTATGAGGGCAACATCTACCGGCCGTTCTCTGTCTTCAGCGTGCTCACGCTCACGCTGCTGGCTATGCTGGTGGTGGCCACCTTCGTCTGGAACCTCCTGGTGCTGGTCACCATCCTCCGCGTCCGCACCTTCCACCGCGTGCCCCACAACCTGGTGGCGTCCATGGCCATCTCGGACGTGATGGTGGCCGCCCTGGTCATGCCCCTCAGCCTGGTGCACGAGCTCAACGGGCGCCTGTGGAAGCTGGGCCGCGTGCTCTGCCAGGTGTGGATCTCTTTCGACGTGCTCTGCTGCACGGCCAGCATCTGGAACGTGACGGCCATCGCGCTGGACCGCTACTGGTCCATCACGCGCCACCTGGAGTACACGCTCAAGAAGCGCAAGAAGATCTCCAACGTGATGATCGCGCTGACGTGGCTGCTGTCCGCCATCATCTCCCTGTCGCCCCTCTTCGGCTGGGGGGAGACGTACTCGGAGGAGGGGATGCGGTGCCAGGTGAGCCAGGAGCCGTCCTACACCGTATTCTCAACCTTCGGAGCTTTCTACCTGCCCCTGTGCGTGGTGCTCTTCGTCTACTGGAAGATCTACAAGGCCGCCAAGTTCCGCATTGGCTCCCGCAAGACCAACACCATAACGCCCATGGCTGAGGTGATAGAGGTACATTTGGTGCGCCGCAGTACCCTGGAAACGTTTTAATTTACCCCGTCATTCATAGGGATTGCGTCTGGTTGCCGCGCAAGTCGATCAAATCAATACCATGTCGTGATATTTACACCTTAGTTAGAGCTAGTTGCATTAGCCTGTATGCTAATTAGTTATGTGATCAGACGTATTGCTCTTCTGAAGTAACTCCATTAGTCAGTGCATGTAAGCAGACCAGTAATTACAACAGACAGGGCATAGCCTTTTTTCCAATTTGCATCAGCTTGTTAATGGCAGATGCAGTAGCCTGAAATGCCAATATTTTTAACAAGGCCACAAGCCACGGAACTTTACTGCCTTTAGGTTGTTCTTATAATCAGCAGACACTCAGCAAACCTTCAGCCAGGCAAATTTACCTCCTGGAATTTGAATCTACTGTATGTCCACTCTATCAGCCATGGGTCATTTGGATTTCAAAATGGAAATACTAGACTCAACTCAATGTCTTAGGCATTTTCAGACACAGTATTTTGTTGTGATGGATATGTCATTAATACCCATAGATGTATTATGACCACAAATCAGAAAATATCAATAGTAGTTTGTTAATGTCCTGTCGGTATTCCAGTTGCTCATACTTTCCTTAAATTATTAATTGCTATTTATATTTGATAAGAAATTGATTAGAAGTGAATTTTCGCAGCAACACGTCTTAAAATAAATGATGCTCATGGCTAAGATATATTAAGTGGGCAGTCAGTTGTGCTATCAGAATGAAACAGTCCTATAATAGGTAGTTGTTGGCTATTGTTGTTCCTGCCTCTTCATCTTGTTTGAATTCATCCTCGTCTTTAAGAGTATAAATAATGTAGTCTAAGTCTAAGCAACAAGCCCTTCACACACCTGCTTACAAGTGTGATGTTGAGTGGGAGGCATAAACACCCTAGCTAAAAAAAACATCTTCACTCTTCAGTTAGTTATAAAAATAAGCATGAATGCTCAACACTCTACAATCTCCTAAAAACCACATAATTAGAGGATTTACATGTCTCATATGTTCTGTCTCACTCATAACATCAAAATCGACTCAGTGTATGAAAACATCTTAGACCTGCAGTATAAAATCACCCCTGTTCATGTAGAACTTATTTTAAATCCCCTTTCCCAATGACCAGTTCACACAAAAATGTAACAATATATGGTAGCGGTTTAGCACTTTGCATCAAATGCTAAAATACCCTGCTCTTGTTTTCTGCAGTTGGAATGTATATACTGTAGTATCAACTACAATACAGGAGATTATTCCATAAGCATTGTAAAGCATGTGACTTTCCCTCATTAGTTTCTACTCTAAAATGCCACTCCAAATGTTGTACAGGCAGGCAACTTTTTTTGGAACAGTGTTCATCCAGCATGCTGAAAAGTGCAGAATCCTGCTGCAAATGGTTCGCTTAATCCCTCTTATCAGCCTTTCTGCCTTCCGGACCTGTACTGATTCAGCCTACATTTACTATAAGATGTCCAAGCCAGCACACATCCTTGTGTGCATGTTGAACACAAGAGTGTTCCATGTACCTTTCCTCCAATAGATTTAGGCTGAATTCGCTGGCTCTATTCGTGTATGCTGCGGGGTTGCCAAATTACCTGCTAGGTTTTATCTCATACACTCAATAAAATTAAGTGATCTGCCCGGCTGGAAATAGGAGGGAGAATATAGACAAATTAAAGCTGACATTTTCAGTTTCCTGTGGCCAGCTGCACAAGATGGCCATTTGCTAAAGGGTATGTGGGACAGCTGTAAAAAATCAGTTGATGTGCTAGGGAACCAAACAGCATTCTGAATTGCACCATGTTGGGTGACAGTCAGGCTACAATTAATCTGTTGTTTCAAAGTGACGCTGGACTAGAGAAAACCCTTGCCTGCGTAGCATCCTTTTCTAAATATGTCCACACGCATGCTGACATTCACAATTACATATTCCGTATGGCTGCTGTAATTTAAAGCCCCTACTGACAAGATTGCGGCATTAAATTATCATTAGCCAGCCTGGCCTAGATCATTTTGATCAAGGGTGCTGGGAACATGGATATCAAACCCAGAGCCTGTTGCTGGGAGTCAAACACCCTAGACACACACTAGGCTATGCTGCCCCACTCAACCTAATACTTGGTTGAAATCATTATGCATATAAGTTCAGTTGATTAAATTCAGTTAACCAAAGGGAATATTAAACCCTTATGACAACATGTGGACTATATATACTATACTTCATACAGTACTGTGCAACCCTGGTCCTGAATGTTGTAGATGTCTCCTTCCTCCAACACAAATGAATGTGTCGTTATCAGGCTTCTGTAGAGCTAGATAACGACACATTCATTTGAATCAGGTGTGCTAGAGCAGGGAGGCATCTCCAACATGCAGGACAGCGGCACAAGGGTTGAGAGCCACTGCTGTACACTACATCGAAATACGTCAGCTACACAATCACAGATTGTACAGAAGTTCACCGTGACTGAAAAAGCAGCAAGTATTAGGTTACGTGGCATCTGCACAACAATCTGCCATGTATTGATGCAGTTCCATGTGTACCGGCTGTCTTTCTGCATTGATTGAATCACTCACAGGTGAAGGAGGCTGCCCAGCAGCCCCAGATGGCGTTCACGGTGCGCCACGCCACCGTGACCTTCCAGACAGACGGGGACACGTGGCGCGAGCAGAAGGAGAAGAAGGCAGCCCTCATGGTGGGCATTCTGATCGGCGTGTTCGTCCTGTGCTGGATCCCCTTCTTCATCACGGAGCTCATCATACCGCTGTGCTCGTGCGACATCCCGCCCGTCTGGAAGAGCATCTTCCTCTGGCTGGGCTACTCCAACTCTTTCTTCAACCCGCTCATCTACACCGCCTTTAACAAGAACTACAACAACGCCCTGCGGAGCCTCTTCTCCCGCCAGCGCTGAAGCATTGATAATTATCCTACTTTTATTTTTATTTTTTACAGTGTTTTTACATTGTGAATGCACTGTAAATAACAAAACAAAAAATAATAATAAAAAGAAAAGTAAATTGACTCAATTTGGATAGTCAGAGTTGAAGAAATGTGACATTGAGTTTGAGCTGAGCATAATGAGTTAATAGAGAAACTTAACCGAGTTAAGTTGAATGACTTCATACCATATACGCAGCGTTCACATAATACTACAGCTCAAGTGTGCTCACCGTGCACAAAGGAAAAATGACTAAACTGAAGGAGTTTTTTTACATCATCTCCCAGAAGGAATACTGTGTGTGATTCCCTAAAGCTTTATTTCTAAGAACTGCATTGAAAGGCATTCTACAATGCCAGGTGCTTTTTTAGCTCTGATGGTGGACTAAGATGAGACTTTCACATGTAATGTGATATACAATACGGGGTCATCACTATCCCATGGGAAACTACTGAAAAGATCTTCAGAGCATGTCTGAAAGACATTTCTAATAGATATGAATACAATGCATGTTACAGTAGCATAAGCACTGTATGATATATTGGAAGTAGCAAGTGGCAAATATCTCCACATAAACTATACAACAAGGTGAAGACATGTAATGCTATTTAAAGGTCCTTCACATATATGTAATTTACACACAAACGTGGCTCCACCACACACACACACACACACACACACACACACACACACACACACAATACTGTTCACAGCAACATACGCACAGCCCTGTATCACTCCCAATTAACTAACAGCAGGCAAAGAGCAGTACTTGTGAATGGTTGCGCTTTAGAAAAATAGCCACGATAATCCATTTCACATTACAAAGATGAAAATAATCTACATATGGGAAAATGGGTAAATTACAACTGTGTTAAATACAAGAACTGAGTTTTTTTTATCATTCGTTATGTAAAAAATCATGCTTCATACAGTATTTGCAGGTTGGAAAAAACGTCCATGAAGATCACGCAAGCATTCTATTTATAAGGTGCTGGTGTGAGACCCTCAGCGTGAAAGATCAATGGGCCTGCACATAGAGTAATGCTCCATAAACACCTTTAAGGGGAAAAAAACTGCTTTTCCATCCAGTTTTTGTCAGGTTTAAATGAAGATCCAGGGACAATCAAAATGGTGTGATTGTAATAAAAGTGTTTGTGGAACGTTCTGTAGTGGGCAGGCTGCTAGTCAGACAAGATGGTGAGCAATCAGGAAAGACCTTTGTTAATGAATGCATGTCACTAATGAAAATCCATCTTATTTTGTGACGGCTCTGGTCATTTGCATTTCTTTCTGATTGAGTTATTACACTCCTCAGTTAATGTCTGGGATGTCTTTGTGGTTGTAGACAGTATTACAAAAACGTTATTAGGTTTCAATCTCAGACTGCACAGTGATTTTGTTGCATGAACCGTACGGAGAGTGCACTACAGCAGTCTTGCTGTATCTTGCTGATTGAAATTCTGCACACCACCCAGGGAAATCAGCTAGAATGCTGTATACTTGTTTAATACAAGGCCAATGTTACCAAGATATCTTAACTGAACAAACATGTATTAATTAGTATTCTCCTGGCCAAACGCAACTAATATACTCTACATCTATATCTATCCATATCTCTGTCTCTTTCGCTCTCTTGCTCTAACTCTCCTAGGAGTCATTCTCCTGCCCTCCTCAAGTCTGCTCATATCTTACTATTTTCCCCAGTATTGGTTTCATCATTCATTAGAAACACAGAGTCTTTACTCACTTGATGTCTCAACATAAGTCAAGATAATACAATTGTTCAAAAGTAAATTTTAGGTTTAGTGCTTCATACATTTATTTATTTATTAAGTATAAAACATAATCTTCCCGAATTGATAATGAAAAGACTCATTTGACTTATTTGGGACCTTACTAAGGGCATTGTGGGGGCAAAATTACATTAAATTACATCAATAAATCATATAGTAAGTGTATATACATATTATATATATAGTTTTGAATAGTGCGTGTGTTTTATTTTATTTTAACTTTTAACATTATATCCTTATTTTAGTTTTACATTTAAAAAATTACACAGATATGCGACAGTATGCATATTAAGGTCAAAATTCATGATAGTGAGAATATGAGCTGAAAGATGCTGAGGGCTTGTAACAAGAGAACAGCTACTGTTATGTCTAACTTCATGCTAGTCCACTAATGAACTCGCCGTATTGTGCAGAGGAGATAAATAAATGCATGGAAAGAAGAAACTGGTATTCTTTATTGTTGTTTTTTGATTACGTCTATTGTAACATTAAGTCTATTGTAACATTCTCTTCCAGTCTAACGCATATTGTATGTATCGCCTTGGCCATAGCTGTTCAACTCGTAGTGCAAAACAAATCAAGAGAAGGACTTTCTGTGTTATATTAATTGTCTCTCAAAGGCCCAGGTAGGCTGATGACGCACCCTCAACCCTCTTCAAGTACTGTTCTTAGGGGGCAGGATTCTGTTTCTCATCAGCCTTTAGTTGTTGATGCAGGAATCTGTCTCTCACTGATACTCTCTTCCTATTCTTGAGTTGTTTGGGAAAGGCATGGCAGAATGATGTCTTGCTTAAATTCAGATTTTTCTCTTAACGTGTTTAGCCACATAACAATCCATATAGCTACTGTATATGTGATATTGTACTTGATGGTTATGATAACGCTTACAGTATAATCAATTTAGTGAAAGCTTTCTGCTTTCCAATATAGGTCATGATATCAACACATAATGGTTGTTGTTTAATCACTGCTGTTTGCATGATGTCGCATCTTGACGACACCAGATGATAATAATTAGGACTACAAAGTGACTTAGGAATGGGTATGCTCATTATTATCTAAAATAGAAGAACTGACATGATTATATGAAGAGATTCCTACTATACTGTGCTGTAAGCTGAAATAGTCTTATTCCCATAATGCCGAATGCCGAACTGAGAAACAGCTGTTTATGTTAGAGGCTATAGTGTTAGAAAATACATGTCATCGCACCTGCACAAACCCCTCTTATCTTCACATCAAAGTGAGCTTTGGCACTGCTTTACTTGGAAGAGGCTAGACATGCAATTTTGCTTTTATTCAGCAAGTCATTGTATAAAACACTTGGCTGAGCCTATAGCACCACAGTTTGTGGTGGTTGAGAACGGTGGCTCTGGCTCCTGAGCAAACTAGCGGATCACTCTGTCACACCCGCCATTCTTCATTTCTGTTCTCAGGCCAAGGCATAGGTGACTGTAAGGTAATGGAGAAAGGGGGGTTTGGAGTCACTCCAGCAGCCTAATAGCTTTCTTGTCTTTGAACAGTACTGCAGTTTGCATTACATGTATGATGAATTCGCGGGGGTCACTGCAATGAATAAAAATGTGTCCGAAATGTCCAAAACACAGACTATGGATGGATTTGAAAGGTTAGCGCTTTAACTGTTTCACTGTGCATTTGAAACAACAATGTGCTCGCTCTTTACAACTGTATTCACCAAAACATGTCATTCCTTTATTTAATTGTCAAGAATGGACAAAGAACATTTAAAGATAAGGCTTCATGAAACATACAACAGAAGACAAATCCATTAAATTGTGATAAAGGCTAAGTCATATAGTACAGACATATTGAAAATGTCTCACATCCAATTTGCTGCCCAGATAAAGATAGCATTCACATAGTGCAACTCAGAAATGTATTAAAATCGTGTAGATAGTGTCTAAAGAAATGCATTGGTAGGAAGTGAGTAAATAAGCTACCTATGCCGTATTGGAGCAAAATGTGTATGAAATGAAGGAATGGCAGTTAGCCAATTTCAAAACGGTCCAAATCAATTTGCCTGCACTGTCACAATACCAGTACACAAGGAGGTACCTCTTGGCGATAAGGCCTCTGTGCCCAATGCAACACATCCAATATGTCTGTCATTCCCCTATATATCTTGACTCCACTAAAACTGCCATTCTTGGTAATAAATCGTTCTACCAGGCCATGAATAGTTAATGCACGTTGTGTGTGGTACTGTAGGTTACAGCAGACGTTTCCACAGGGCCACTGGTGAATCATGATAACACTGTGACATTTTTAATAAAACTTCTCTGGCATGCTCCGTGTTCTGCCACAGGCCCACTGACGCTATGAGATCACCTGTGTATTCCCAAAGATATGTGGACTGATATGCTTCAAACGACCCCTCATTTTAACACAAACATTCTATTTTTATTGGGCTGGCATGGAGTCAAAATAATATATTATTGCCTGGCCTGCGTTTCAATTTTACACTCCTACAGATTCAGTAACACACACCCCGACAGAAAAAGTTTAAAAAAAACACAGAAGTCAATGCTGGAGTCCAGCTCCCATGGTTACTAGGCAGGTGGCTATGTTATTTAGAGAGAGGAATACGTTGGAAAGGGGTTCTTCCTCCCATGGAATGCATTCATTTACAAACTTCACAAGTAAATACACAGAAGGATATATTTGCCATACCATGGTACACTGTAAATTTGTACTTAACTTTGTTACATTCTCTTTTTGCTGTATGCTTCATAGGTTCTGATGCATGGTGACCCCTTGGCAGCTAGTGTATATATGATATAGAGTCAGTACACTAGTGGGAATATACTGGCACTCATGAGTTACTACGGAAACAGACATTCCTTTTTGCCTGGTCGCCACTGACAACACTACTGCTCAAGCAATTTCTGCTTGAGGAGGAAATATTTGTACTTTTATTTATTTTATTTTTTTATTTGACAAGACAGGGGTTATGATATCTTTCAAAAACATTCAAGTTTGCTTCCAGACAAAGCCACCTTACCTTCAGCTTAAACTATGCAATAAATGTTTATGATGTTGAATAAATATGTAATGTTTTTGCATCTGAAAATACAGTAGCATATAGGCAAGGTAACGTAACCAAGTTTATATGTGTATATGCAAGAAAATATTTTCCCTACAGTGTAGAAAATTATGATCTTTTTATCCTTGGCGAGTCTTAAGAGTTTGCACAATACAGTCAAGATAAACAGATGCTCTGTTGCTATGGCACCAAGATAATGAAGCCCTCAGCTTCAACACATGTTCATTCACAAAAAAATGAAAATCTTTGATTTCCCCTTAGCTTGACACGCTAACCCTTAGAACCCCTCAACACCCTTGTCCAACCCCCCTTAAACTGTGTGTTTTAAATAGTGAGATATATGCCAAAACATAAACACACAACATTCACTGACCATTTTGGTTCCTAATTTAACCTCCCATGTCTTTGGCAGCAGCGTACACACCCAAAATAACATGTAGATTACAAACAGACAGGAACTGGTGACCTGCTGCTATAAGACAACAGGGATATCCACTGAGACCATGTAGCTCAATGTTGTTTCCATCTTGTTATCATGTAATCAACAGCCATCAGTCTAATCATGACTGGGCTCCCAGAGCTTTCAGGAAAAAGTTCACACAACCTCTTTCTGCCTTTCTGTATTCTGCCTCCACAGTAGTACTCACAAGTCACACTGCTTTATTTTCAGCTGTAGTATGTGTATTTATTGAAACAGCATGGCTTCCAATTGTTTCTCAAATTTGCAACAGAATGCTTGTGTGCCTTTTGCAAAAAGGTATTCCTCTTAACTGATTTCATGGTGATTGAAGGACAACTTCAAATTATCCTCAGCCCTACGCCAAACTACATGGAAATACCTTGGTTAAGCAGAAGGTTTTTAGACAAGTGCAACCACCTTAGTGAACTTGTGCTAGCCCAAAATAACGCAATGTTGTGTTTAGCTAGGTTAAGCTTGTTATCATCAACGCTCGACCCACTGACGATAAGATGAAATATGTTCGCTTTGATTACCGCACAGTATTGTGCGTGCAATTTGGGTGCTTCATATTATCTGTTAATAAATGTAATCATTTCCAGACCAGATGTTTTTCATTCAGCCATTTTTGTTTTGGCAGTGTGCATCATCATTTTAGCACTCCCTGGCCACACCTGCCAGCATAATGTACATCAGTATGAAACATGGGCATCATATAGGTCTCTCTCTCTGATAGCCTAGTCTTTGCAGAAGACATCGTAGTCAGTTTCTATTAGCCTAGAGGAAGTTCAGTCGAGCCCAACACTTTGATGTCTGATGATCATGACATCGGTGCTGTTTTACTGAATACATTATACCCAGCTGAAGTGAGAGCTTTTAGTTCAAATTCCCCAGAAGATCTGAACACATTAGAATACGAATAGGATCTGTTGAATTTGATCAAAACAAAATTGCTTGCCCTGTCTGTTGATTAGAGAAGAGAAAAGGGTGGGAGCACATTCAAATGAGATGGCATAGCAGGCGCTGTCATGGTTCTCTAAAGCCTCTTGGTCTCTGCACATTTGAGTATTCTGTAGAGTGTCTACACAAGCGGATGCCTCCATTGGCAGAATCTCAGCTAAAAACCATAAACCATAACACTGCATTGTTCTATTTTTAGATGTAAATAGCGCTTCTAGACTTTCAAAATAGGAGCATTGTTGGAATATTGTACAATTAAGCTTACTGCTTGTTAGTGCTGTGACCGTATTGCTGAAATAAAATAAATAAATAAAATGTCCTTACTTTACAAACAGATTTGCACAAACAATAAATTGTTGCTGTATCTACAGTTTTTTTTTTCAAGATTTCTCAGTAGAAATCACATTGAACCAAATAAGTATACGTATATACCAATATCAGTACATCTGTTTATTGGTAGTCCTTTGTTGTTAGAGCATTATCGTGTATTTTCTTATTGGAAGAGGAACCTGTATTTTCAAGCATATTGTAATTAAACAAAATAGTGTTTTCTCTGAATCTTTAACTGCATGCCAGGTACTTACTGCATGGCTCAATGCAACACAACAATGCACCATTCACTAACCTTATGATTTAAACAGTTGTTCCCCAGGAAACAACTGCACATTCACACAATGTGTCCTATTTAAATGTGCTGGAAAGCCATGCTCCCTGGGTCCAGGAACATAGACATACTAGTGCATAAATGATCCAGGAGTTGTGGGTGGATGTTAAACAGCAACGCTTCCGTAGGAAAACTCAAATTACTGGGGTGCTCAGTTATGTCTTACCTCACAAGACCTCCCTAGCGGAGGGCTAAAAGGTGTGTTGTATTGGACGCCTCACTTTGTTTCTCATGTGCTTGAACGATTCCTCACTTCAATACAGAAATGAGAGACAAAGTAATTAATGAATATCAGAGGATGTCACATTATTATATCAAGTAACTCATTAGGGTAACACCCCAGTATGTATCTTCGAAAATGTTGTGTTCTGATAAAATGCATAACCTGCTGAGCAGCCACTTTATATCCCGAAAGACTTATTGCCATTTCTAATATGCTGAATTGGCTGTTTCCAAGCCAGTAGGGTGATCTGCTTTTAGTCTAATGGTGTTGAAACAGACTAACGGTATGCATTGTGAATATAATCAGTATAGATGGTGATGGTTCACAGATAGATAGGGTGAATTAAGTATCAGCTGTAAGGGCTAACCCCTTAATTGGCCAATAGCACATACTGTAGGCCAATAACTACACTGGAGAGTTGACAAAGACTTTGTACTTTTATACTTGAATATATATAAAGGCTAGGCCTATATTAAATTGCCTAACATTTATTCAAATGTATTATCTGTAAATATATAACAATAGAACAGTAGTCAAATTAATAAAAATGTAATGAAAATGTTTGACGACTAATTATGAAATGAATAAATGTGTATTAAGAATAGTGGTGTAAAGCTGTAGGCTATGCTGTATGACTGACTACAGTATATCAGGTAGGTAATAAACTGTCAAACTGGAATCCATGGTGCAGCGCAAACCATACCCAGGTCTTCTGTTGACAAAGCGGTCTAATGCATCAAGCCACCTGCTGAGCACAGTGAGTTCAGTGCACTCTGGGCCCCGAATGAATAGGCTGTTGTGAGTCCACTGCCTCACTACTGACAAAACCCAGTCCCGCAGATCAATATACCCAAATCCTCAATGCAGCTATCATGACCTTGTAAAACCTCCCTTTGTAGTGTTCACATGAGGCTCAACACATTATCCTTTGATTCAACACAAAATAAGAGAAATAACACAAACTCCACATGTAATCACATGTGCAATGTGTGTGCTGTTGGCTTTATACAGTAAGGGTAGATTTAAAGTAATCTAAAGTCCAGTACAGTACTTTGTCAGGCAGTATGTATATGCATTTTTAATGTACAGTAATAGCCCTAATGAAGTTATGTGGAAATGAGTCAGCATTATTTTTCTTGGAATCACGTTAATCTCATCTTCTTCACGGTTGCAATTCGAGGAAAATAGTCAGTCAGTTTGGCAGAGTACTGCAGCTTAAAGTCATTATCTCACATTTACGCAGGTGGCGTAATTATACCAACAAGGTCGCCAACTGTGACATGCGACGACATGGTCCGAATGGCCAGTGCATAGGTCACCCTGCAGTCTGTCTCTTCACAATCTTCTTGCACAGAGTGACAAAGAACTCGTTTTGTGGAAGCAATAGCGATACCCTGAGTAACGTATTTTCCATGAGCCCATACCTCAACAAGAACCACAACTCTAGTAGGAAAAGTGTGTTTGTATAAAAGAGAATAGTCATTTAGAGTAATTTATGTAGTGCTAATAAATATAATAATAATGTTGTAGCCTACTTATTAGTTATCAATTTTATTGCAGATGGTTTAATAATGATGGATCTATCACAAAACCATATATCCTACAACTGACGCAGATTAGGAAACTGACGTCTTTACACGAGACTACAGTCTGCCGAAGGCTATTCGGCTCCTATAACGTTACTTTCCGGCTTCTCCGCATAAAAACGAGTCGTTTGAGGGGTCACATGTTTAATTTGGCCAATCACAGCTCTGGCTGAATCCAGGGGATTTCAAGTGACGTCATCGTTCGGCAAAATACAGCTGTCAATCAATTTCTCAGTGAGAGAAAATGAAATTATTACACTTAAACTATAGTTTAGTACATATATTAATAAAAGAATAACATAAATAAGCGCATTTATGAATACTTATTTATTTATCTGAAGTTTTATATGGCCAAACTATTTAAAAAGTTCTGACTTTCACAATAAAAGCCATAATTTTTTTTTACACAATGCCCTAATCCTTGAACATATATACTCATCAGATGTTGTATTGTAGCCCTATAGTGTAAAGAA